>JAJHSJ010000011.1:58031388-58236632 GCA_021015155.1 Magnolia officinalis
AGACAAGGTCTTAGAGTGCAAGTTTGGGTCTCAAATTCTAGAACCCAAATCTCCACATGAAGATGGTCAATAAATGGACTCTTATTATACTAAGACATACATAGTTGGATGAGCCTCATGATAGTGCCTGGTCGAGGATGCTACGTCTTGATCAAATCTGCTCCTCTTCAGCTACCATGAACAATACCTTGCAATAATGTACCAATGGAGTGTTAAGGTTGGGAGATTGGTTAGTGAACCTAACTTGAAGATGAAGACAAGGGTACAAGTTAAGTTTCTCCAAAGCTAGCATTTAATGGCCTTTAAGACAAGGGATTTGGCTTTAAAGATCAAGGTCGAGGCCATTAATGAAAGCTAGAGTTCATGATTCAATTTGAGCTTTTTAATACTCATTAATAGTCTCTTGAAGACATAGGATTGACTGATGAACTCGTGATAGTAGAGCTTGGGAAGAAGGATTTAGCAAGAGAAAAACACTCTCTCAAGGCTATATGTGTTTCTCATACAGTTGCAAAGAAAGTCCTCTTTGGGTTAAATAAATTGGTTTGTAAAGGCAAAAAAGGGGCAAAAATCAAACAACTTCAATAAGATCGAGGTTGACTTCAATGGGATCGAGCATATAGAATTTTCAGCTAAAATGTTACTAAACATATTTGATGCTCCCACTCGATGCCATCGAGTATCCCGTCAAGTGGAATCTCGATGCCATTGATTAGCTCATAAATACATGACAATGCTCGCTGGACAGATCCGAGTTATCTACTCGATAGAATTGACTGGGTGTTCGATCCCATCAAAACACATTGAGGAGCACTCGATAGGATTAAGTTCCTATCGATCAGACTATGAATTTAACTTTTCTACTTGATCTGATTTGCCTTGATTTCTTCCACGTCTTCATCTAGCAAAAAAGGGATAAGTATTCCTCATGATTTTGGGTTAATCATGGTCATAGGATTTGAGGAGGCCAAGGAACTTCATCATTAATTTTCCTGTTTCTTCAAAGCCTTGAACGTCGATGAGCTTCGAGTCTTCAACCTTCAACAATCCATGGGACTCTCCAGACTCGATGACACACAACTCATGCTAATTGACAAAACCCTGCATTTACAATTGTGGGCTTGCTTAAGCAGGTCATGTTGCGCAGCACACCAACAACGCAGTGAGCCTAGATCCAATCTCAAGCCTCACCCACAAACGATAAACAGGAAGAAACATAAACTAGAAATAGATCAAAGCAATCCAAACAAACCACAAGACAAGATATACGTAAAAAAACCCCAATCTAGGGTAAAAAAAACCACAGATGCAAACTTCCATTATGAAGAACAAAGATTACAAGGCAATATACTAACCTCTCCCTTGGAAGAACATAGAAAATCCTTTGCCCACACCTTAGAATTATTTTCCCAATATTCCAATTCACCTAGAAAATACCTAGGAACACCTATATATAGTTTAGGCAACTCCCCTTTACGCATCCCAGTTGCAAAAGGACTTGCGACACGAAATCCATGTAAAATCGCGGAACGAATCTGCGTAACTACGACCGGTCGAGCAGACTGCACGACCGGTCGAGCAACCCCTACGACCGGTCGTGAATGGGCTACGACCGGTCAAGCACCTCGGGATAAAAAACGATGCTCGTTGGACTTTAAGTCGAACTGATCCAGGACCGGTCGAGCCGGACCCTACGACCGGTCGAGCATGGCTCACGACCGGTCGAAGACGGTCCCAAATGTGGCTCCACATCTTAACAATCTCCCACTTGGAGACACATCGCCTTAAACATTCGTCTTCTTCATCCGGAGTGCACCACCTCCCAGTCTTCAAGCCTGAAGACTAATCAAAGTTGAACAGAGCTTCAGCTTCTCTCGTGTGACTGTCGTGGTCAACATATCCGCAAGATTCTCACTCGTATGAATTTTCTCCAGAGCAATCGATCCATCTTCCAGTAGCGAACGTATGAAGTGATATCTGATGGCAATATGCTTGGACTTTGAATGAAAGATGAAATTCTTAGCCAAGTGTATTGCACTCTGACTGTCACTGTACTGCTTGCAATCTGCTTTCTTCTTATCTAACTCTTTCATGAAACCTTGCATCCATACCATCTCCTTGCACGCTTCTGTAGCCGCAACATATTCTGCCTCTGTCATACTGATAGATACTATCTTCTGTAACTGAGAGACCCAACTGACTGCAGCACTACCTAGAGTAAAGACATAACCTGTAGTGCTTCTTCTACTGTCGATGTCTCCTGCCAAATCTGAATCCACGTAGCCTTGTAACTTGATTTTTGATCCACTATAGCACAACCCTACATCCTTAGTACCTACCAAGTACCTAAGGATCTACTTCACAGCTTCCCAATGTTCATTCCCAGGGTTGTTCATGAACCTGCTAACAACTCTCACTACTTGAGCAATATCTGGTCTTGTGCTCACCATAGCATACATGAGACTCCCAATAGCTGACGCGTATGGAACTTTAGTTATGTAGTTCCGTTCCTCCAGCGTCTTTGCACCTTGCTCCTTAGATAGCTTGAAGTGGTTGGCTAATGGAGTGTTAATTCGCTTAACACCTCCCATATTGAATCGATCAAGTACCTTGGCTATGTACTCTGCCTGTGACAAAACTAGTTTCTGATTTTCCTTGTCACACTTTATCCTCATGCCTAGGATTTGTTTTGCAGCTCCCAAATCTTTCATGGCAAATTCTCTAGACAATTGTCTTTTGAGATCCGAGATGTCCTTCATGCTTGAACCGGCCACAAGTATATCATTAACGTATAGAAGAAGGATGATGTACGACGTATCAAACTTCTTCAAATAGTAACAATGGTCAGCATGACATCTCCTATAACCGTTTCCCGACATGAAACTATCGAACTTCTTGTACCACTGCCTCGGGGCTTGTTTCAGGCCATATAGATTCTTCTTCAGTCTGCACACCTTGTTCTCCTTTCCTGGTGTCACGTATCATGTCGGCTAATGCATATATATTTCTTCTTCAAGGTCCCCATGAAGAAAGGCTGTCTTAACATCTAACTGCTCTAGATGTAAGTCCTCTGTAGCCACTATACTCAAGACCATACGAATCGTAGACATTTTCACCACAGGTGAAAATATTTCATTGAAATCGATACCTGCCTTTTGTTGAAACCCTTTTACAACCAATCTAGCCTTGTATCATTTCGAACCATCGTGCTCCTCCTTCAGTCTGTAAACCCTCTTGTTATGAAGGGCTTTCTTACCCTTAGGTAAAGTGACTAGCTCTCATGTATGATTAGACTCAAGAGAGTCCATTTCATCATCCATGGCCTGCTCCCATTTAACCCGTGTATTTGACTGTAACGCCTCTTCAAAACATTCTGGTTCACCATTATCTGTAAGCAGTAGATAATGTAAGGAGGGTGAGTATCGGACTGTGGATCTCCTCTCCCGAGTAGACCTCCTCACAACTGGTGTATGTGGCTCTGCCTCATAATGCTCCTGTGCATGATCATCCTGTGACGTTGTAACACCCGTGTCCGGTAACTCTTCCAACTCTACGAATTCTTTTTCCTCGGCCTTATTTTCCTGCACACTGTCCTTATGCATCACTTTTTCATTGAAGACTGCGTCCTTGCTTCTGATGATTTTTCTATTTTCTGCATCCCAAAACCTGTAGCCAAAATCATACTACCCGTAGCCTATAAACGTGCACCTCCTGGACTTCGCATCCAGCTTTTTTCTATGCTTTGCATCAATGTGAACATATGAAGTACAACCAAACACTCTTAGATGTGCAAGGTTCACTTTTTTCTCAGTCTACGCTTCTTTTGGTAGCCCACCATCTAATGGTGTTGAGGGACTTCTATTGATGAGATATGCGGTAGTATTCACAACATCTGCCCAAAAAGTCTTAGGCAACCCTGCATGTAACTTCATGCTCCTGACGCGCTCAAGGATGGTCCTATTAATGCGCTCGGCCACACCATTCTGCTGTGGTGTTCCTGAAATCATTTTCTAATGTTTGATTCCACTTGCTGCACAATACTCCTCAAACCTCTTATCACAATATTCTCTCCCATTATCAGATCTGAGATACTTTACTGTTTTGCCTGTCTCGTTTTCTACCATAACTTTTCACTTCTTAATACATCAAATACATCAGATTTATGTTTTAAGAAGTAGACCCACAGTTTTCTATTAGCATCATCAATAAAGGAAACAAAATAACGTGAGCCACCAAGATATAATACCTGTGTCGCTCCCCACACATTAGTGTATACAAGCTCCAACAGATGCGTCTTTGGAGCACGTCTCGTCTTCTTGAAGCTTACCCTCTTCTGCTTGTCATACACGCAGTCTTCACAGAATTCCAAGTCAATAGACTTCAGCCCTAGTAGCTTCCCTTTTGACAATAGCACTTTCATCCATTTTTCACTCAAATGTCCCAGCCTTTAATGTCATAACTGCTCATTCACTCCAGTTGATGCGACTGCGAGTGAACAATATGATCCTGAAGTCACGTACAAAGTATCTTCCTTTTTGCCTCGAGATATTACCAAGGCACATTTTGTGATCTTTCAGGAGTCACTGGTGAATGTCGTCACATAACCGGTATCGGTCAACTGTCCCACTGAGATCAGATTCCTTCTCAAACTCAGTACATGTCTAACATACTTCAATTTCAAAACCGTTCCGCCTTTCTAATTGACCTGAATGTCCCCCTTCCAATTATATTGCATGGCTCATCATCACCCAGGTAGACTCTCCCAAAGTCACCTTACACATAATCACGCAGAACTTCCTTACACGAAGTGGCATGAAACGAAGTACCAGAGTCTATAATCCAAGACTCATTCCTCGCATCAAGAGACAAGATCAACGCCTCTATGTCACTCTCCTCAGATAGATTCACCGAATCATTCCCGCCTTGAGAGCTTTCTTCTTGTTTCTTGAGCACCCTGCAATCACGTTTCATGTGCCCCTTCTTGCCGCAATGCCAACACCCGTCTTTGTCTTTCGGTCCCTTGAACTTATTCCTCGACTTAGAACACCCGTGTTTATTGCCTCCTTTGTTCAGCGATCTTCCTCTTCCTTCAACGTTTAGAGCATTCCCTGAATTTCCTGAAATTCCTGATGCCTTTCTTCTAGATTCTTCACTAAGAATTAGACCGGCCACATCATCTAATTTCAGCTTGTCGACCCTGAAGAATTGCTCACAGCAATCACCAAACCATCCCAACTGTCTGACAAACTGGACAAGATCAATAACGCCCTGACCTCATCCTCAAAAGCAATGCCAACGGATTCCAACTGGCTCGTGACTGTATTGAACTCGTTTAGATGTTCAGCCATGCTCCCACCATTTGACATCTTCATGTTAAATAGCTTTTTATAAGATGAACCTTGTTAGATGCTGAGGGTTTTTCATCCATGGTGGCTAGGGCTTCCATTAATTCTTTTGTAGTTTTCACCTTGGATATATTGAAGGCAACGCTCTTAGACAAAGAGAGTCGGATCGTTCCTAAAGCCTTCCTATCCAGTAAAAACCATTCATCATCTATCATCTTTTCTGGTTTCTTCTCTTTTCCTCCTAGAGGAATATAAAAGTCTTTCTGATACAGATAATCCTCCATCTACATCTTCCAGAAGGCAAAGTTTGAACCATCAAACTTCTCAATTCTAGTTTTCCCTTCTTCCGTCATCATTCCCAATAGAACTAAACCAATAAATCTGATACCAGTTGTTGTGCAGCACGCCAACAATGCAGTGAGCCTAGATCCAATGGCAGGCCTCACCCACAAATAATAAACAGGAAGAAATATAAACTAGAAACAGATTAAAGTAATCCAAACAAACCACAAGACAAGATATACGTGGAAAAACCCCAATCTAGGGTATAAAAAAAAAAACCACGGATGCAAACTTCCACTATGAAGAACATAGATTACAAGGCAATATACTAACCTCTCCCTTAGAAGAACATAGAAAACCCTTTTCCCACACTTTAGAATTATTTCCCCAATATTCCCATTCACCTAAAAAAGCCCTAGGAACACCTATATAGTTTAGGGAACTCCCCTTTCCGCATCCCAGTTGCGAAAGGACTCGCGACATGAAATCCGCGCAAAATCGCGGAACGAATCTACGTAACTACGATCGGTCGAGCAGACTGCACGACCAGTCGAGCGACCCCTACGACTGGTCGTGAATGGGCCACGACTAGTCGAACACCTCGGGATAAAAAACGATGCTCGCTGGACTTTGAGTCGAACCGATCCACGATCGGTCGAGTTGGACCCTACGACCGGTCGAGCATGGCTCACAACAGGTCGAAGACGGTCCCAGATGTGGCTCCACATCTTAACAGGTCAGGCTGGCCAATTGCTTCTAGTGGTATTAGTGGGCTCATATCAAGTCTCTTACTAAGAAAGTTGATGTGAAATTTTCATATGCTCCAAGGGAAGTAAGTAGTGTGGTTGATGCATTGGGTATTGGCGAAATATGATCCATTCATATACTCAAAAACTTTACAAGAGCTCCAACAATAAAAGGAGGGGCCATCCCAGGAAAGGAAAATCCAAAAACAAACTTTACAAAATGTCGACCGTATCTTCCGACCTTAATCGATCCCAAACCCAACTTATCTAGAAAAATCAATCCTCTCACCTCATGAGGGAGATCATCTATTCCATCCCACCAACCTGATGATTATGAACCACTTCCCTACCAAGCCATAAAATCGGCTACCGAGTTTCCTTCCCGCATAGTATGTCTAACAATTATCCCTCCCTTCTACCTCAATTGATGAATTCTAAGCAGCCAAGCTTTCCACTTCCATCCCGAGATTGCCGATCCGTTGATCATATCTATCACCGGCCTTGAGTCTGACTCGATAATCATTTGGGAAAACCCTCTTTGCAACCCAAGTTAGATCCCATCATACACCACACGTAACTTTACCTGAGTATTCGATCCAATCCCATAGGGGGCCGAGAAAGCAAACAATAGCTCCTCCTTTTCCCCTCTACATATTCTGCCCCCTCCAGACCTCCCTGGGTTTCCTTGGGTTGACCCGACAACATTTATTTTGACTCAACCCATAGGAGGTTTCTCCCACCTAATTGCCACCACCCTGCCCCACGTCCCTGCATTCGAAGAAAGCCCTCCTAATCTGCTCCTTGAAGCACAGTCCGACCCCAACTCTTCACTCCTCTCTCCCCATCGCCAGACTTCTTTTGTGTTATCAGACCACTTGAATATGTAGTGCCCTGTGGAATAGTTGCCTATTCCATTAATAAAAGTTCCTTGGTTTAAAAAAGTGCCTGCTACTATTATAAAAAGTGAATATGGGCAATGGGTAGCTATTCTTCATAGGAAGCCCTTGAAGGGCTACTTGTTAGTTTTACCTTTTTTCATGTGTTAGTTGCCACATACAAGGAATTTTCATGGTTTTCAGGTGCTAGGAAGTACAAACACAATTTTCTTTCTGCTGAATATGGTGTTAGTCACTCGGATTTGCTAGTTATCTCTGAGAGGCGCTGGCTAGGGATCCTTTCGACTTACTCTATTCAGATTTCTCTGACATTTGAGTTTAAGAAATGTGACATGATCAAAGTTATGCACGATTAAAGCCTCTAAACAACTTGGACAATTGACCATTATTTGATTTTTTACTAGTTGTGGGCTCACTGATTCTCTTTGTTGATCATCTCTGTGTCAGACCCAGAACCTTATATATATATATATTATATATATATATATATCAATATATATATATATATTCAATATATATATATATCTATATATATATATATATATATATATAATATATATATATATATCTATATATATAATATATATATTATATATATATATATAGAGTTGAATTTTACTATTTTTTATAATTATGAATTTTAGGGAGTTTGAGTTGGAGTTTGATTCTGAAACTTCTTCAAAGTTTGGTATCACTATTTAAAGGGTTGTATTCATTTTTATCATCTATCAATCAAGTTTTGAATTTCTAGAATTTATTTCTATTTTCTTATTTTCCCTCGTGGATTTGAAGTATGTTCATGAGGAGTCCGGAGAAGCTCTGTGGATTCAGAGTAGTTATCCCCTTGAGGAAGGCGGTGCTCGACCTCATCACACCCATCTCTGCGTCAATATACTAGATCCATATATGAAAGTTAGTTAATTTTCGTACCGAAAAAGGAATAGTGGAGTATCGATGGGTCTGCACTATCAAATATTTTATGAATAAATTCATTTAGCAGTCAAAGCCCATTTGGTACCCAAGGGCTACACGCAAACCTAAGGACTTAATTATGAGAAGACATTTTCTCATATTGACAAACTAAACTCTATTCGAGTATTGATTTCTATTGCAACTAATAAGAATTGACCTCTTTATCGATTGAATTTCAATATTGCATTCCTTCATAGGGACTTTGGTGAAGAAGTCTACATATAACAACCTCTACGAATTGTCTCTTAGGAGGAGACTAAGTGAGTATGTAGAGTTTTTTGTTTTTTTTTTTTTTAAATATGGCTTAAAGTAGTCTTTAAGGGTGTGGTTTGACAAGTTCAGTAAGATGTTACCGACATCTTCTTGTATTAGAGTAATGTTGATAAGTTATTCTTCATGAAATATAATGATAAAGGTATGATAGTATTAGTTGTATATATCAATGATATCGTCATTATAGGGATTCACACATTTAACATCTTAGAGCTCAGGAGGTGTCTTTATAAGCATTTTCAAACCATGGATCTAGGTCTACTTTGTTACTTCTTAGGTATTGAGGTCGCCAAATCAAAGTGTATGGTTAATCTTTCTTAAAGGAAGTATGTTCTTAATTTGCTGAAGGAGTGTAGACACTGGAAATCGGCGCCCACGCTGATTTAAAATGTTATGTTTTGGTGATGGGGGTGATTAGGCTGATTTATGGATATTGGAGTCGCCACTAGCCGAATAATCTCATAATCCCGCGGTTGGCTAGAACCCACGGAATATGTAAGGTTGGAGAAATCTGAAGACTCTTCTACCTTAAAGTGACTCCTGATCTACGATCCGGGATTCCGGGTAAGGGACCTCGGTTACAAAGAGGGAAGGTGTTAGGCACCCTCTCTGTCCGTACAAATATACGGCCTCTACTTTGTGTGGTAAAACAATCTCAAGGGATGGATGATGTGGTCGAGATAGGACTAGGCACACACGTGAATTTCTGATGTGGTAAGATCCAAAATTTCGGCAAGCCACAGAGCATACGTCCAACGACTATCTAGAAGACGGATATGATGATGCTTATGCCAAAAGGTGAAGAAAAACTAGACTAGATCACCTAGAAATTTCTGATGTGACAGGATCCAATGCATAGCAAGTCACAGAGCATACGTTCACTAGAGATCTAGAGAAGCAGGGGGGTTGAGAAGGGAATAGATGTCATGATGAATGCTTGTATGTAAAATGGATGGATCTTTGGCTTGATCTTGAGAAGGCTAAGACATGGGTTGCACTATGACCACACCGGGCTAGACTTGGGATTTATAAGGTTAGGATGAGGCTAAGGGATGACTAGAAAAATCTGAACTTGGTGGCTTGGGAGTTCTCCCTCTCTCTCTCTCTCTCTCACTCTCTTGGATGAGAAGGTGGGTGTCTTGAAATGAGAAGAGGAGAGGGCTATTTATAGCCTTCTCCAATGGCTATATGGTAAATAAGTGGTAGGTAAGGGTTGAGATGAAGAAATGGAGGCTTGTGATTGGCTTGGGAGAAAGGAGTGCCACGTGGTGCACCCTCATTGGCTAAAGGGGCTGGTAAAATAGTAAATAAGCTTGGATTGAGGGATAATTTCAGGAGAAAGTTGACTTACGGACGTTGGGACAGCTGTCCACAGATGTTCACATGTGGGTCGCACTTAACAGCACTCCGAGTACCGCCTGCGGTAGTCCGACTACTGCCTGGGTTGGGTTGGGTCCGAAACTTATGTAGCTGGCTCCCCACACATTTTTGAGAGGAAGCGGTAGTCAAACTACCACCTCGGGTACAGTTTCTCCCGAAATTTGGCCGGTGGGTCCTTTTTTGGGTCTTGAGGGTGAAACAAAGTCCGTTTTGGATATTTGGCTTAAAAAGGCTCAAAATTGGCTCGATTGTGACCTAAAAATGGATCGAGAAATGGGTTGATTGTGGGTGAAGGTTTGGATATGCTTTGGCTTGAACGATGACTTGTGATGGCTTAGGTTTGGTTGGGGTTTGGATCACGGTTTTGGCTAAGGTTAGGGTTTAGGCTGGTATTAAGGCTTGGTTCAGATTAGGGTTTGGTTTAGGATATGCTCATGGTTCCCGGATTGTATTCGCTTTCTCAAGATGTTAGCCTGGGTGGGGTGTCTACAAGGAGGCTATCATTTTTGGGTATATATCAGTAGTACAGTCATGAAGACTAGTTAGAAGTTATTAGATGACTAGTGAGAGTATTTAATGACCTAGGTGGATATGGGAGGATAGTTGGTAAGCTATATTATATCTTACAAGCACTCTATTACATTCACCATTAGCATTATCAGTAGATATATGCACCAATAGAGAGTTCCACATTTGAGGCAATTCTCAAGATTCTCATATATATATATATATATATAATATATATATATATATATATATATATATATATTGGAAGAAAACAACTAGCTAAGGGATCTTATATCAAATTGATAGTCATTTCGGGTAGAGGCATTCACTAATGTTGATTGGGTAGGTTCCATCATAGATAAAAAATCTACTTTAGGATACTTTCTTTTATTGGAGAAATTTGCTCCATGGGAAGAGTAAAAAGTAGAATATGGTGGTTTATTCTAGTGTTAAGGTCAAGTATAGAGCCATTGGTCATGCCATTGTGGGTAGTTATGGCTCAAATCCTCATTATAGGAGTTCCAATTATTTCTAGGTGGTCCTATGATGCCTTATTGTGATAATCAAGTGGTGACCCACATTATAAATAATTTAGTCTTTTATGATAAATTAATCACTTAAAAGGAGATTGTCATTTCAGTCAAAAAAAAAAGATTGCTTCTAAGGAGATTGCCACATCCTTAATTTAGTCCAAGTTTCATATTATAGATATTTTAAGTAAAACCTTACCATATGGACAATTCTCTTAACTTAGTTATATGCTAATATGTATCCTCCATCTTGATGGGGAGTGGTAGAGTGAGAGTGTATTATGTTTAGGTGGTCTTATGAACTCTCATATTTTTAAAATATATTATTCATATAAATAGAAAAGATGGGAGAATAGTAATCCCTAATCCTAATTAACTTTAATCTTGTTCACAAATACCTTGACCCTCTCATCCTCCAATGGAATGATATTGCTTTAATTGTCATAAGAAACTATCTAACTTCCTAGTTCCTCAATCCATGAAAGGTCATAGTATTCGACATGTTAGAGTTGTACCCTGGAAAACCAATATGAACCCTATCCATTAGGGTTATGGATGAGACACTGATGATCTTAGCTATAGATAATGAAAACCAAGTGTCCTAGATAGACATATTACTATACCTTGTTAATACGTAGAGGTGCCTTAAATGTACATGAATATGAGAGTAAAAGAAGAGGAATTCCTTCGGTTGTCTTTGAAAACTTGAGATTGGACACAACGATCATCGACCATGAGAGAGTTGTGATCCGTGGATATCAATACCATATTACATCATGACCATTAAGAGGTTATAGGATAGACATATGGTTATTAAGATTAGATGATTATGTATATGGTCGTCGTGTGTGAAGGGACTAGTGACAAGTAATTAGGATGGACATTCTCCAGCATCTAGCACAACGATGATGAGTCTGTGTGCCTTTTCCTTACTCTACATAGGAGTGTGAGCATATCATAGATATAGGATCCTGATGTTAGAACATTGGGCACTTGTATTAGTGGATAGAGGTCAGGTCTCTTGTCTTGGGTTCATTTTACTTGAACTATGATTAACTTGATTAATCCTTAGTCTCGAAGGCATATGAAGTTTAAGATTTTGATCATATGTGCTTTATATTACTTAATGAGTTCAATAAATGGCTAATAAAAGTGGGTGTGGCTAGGCACATTGATTAAGGTGTTGATACTCGCATATCCACTAGTTTCTTATGAATTCATTTATAGCATAAATATTTCCCTTTTCACCTGGAAGATCCTCCACGATGCATTGGCGCTTGACGCCAATATCTAAGCTAAAGGAATCAATTTGGCCTCTACGTGCTCCTGCTGTTCAACGCCTACTCGACCGGACTGTGAATCGATGACCCATCTCTTTGTCAGTGGGTCCTCTGCCAGCCAAGTGTGGGAGCGCTTTCATCTGGATTGCGGGATCCCCAACCCCCTTCCTCACTCGCCTTCGGCCCGGGTAATCTTTTGGTGGAACGCTTCCACCTCATCAACCTCGCCCCTCAAAGGGTTGATTCCCATCTTCATTTTCTGAGAATTATGGCAAGCTAGAAACTCCAGTCACTTCGAGAATTCTTCTATCGGGATTACCACAATTATCTCTCGTATTCTCCTTTGGGCGCAGCGTCTCAACCCTTTGTTGCCTGCTCCGAAAAAGCTCCTATCTTCGGTTATTTCTATGACCAATGGCTAGAACGTTCCGCCTCCTCGATCTAGACAACCGAAGATTTCCATCGTTAAATGGTTCAGGCCCCCTCCGGGATGGATCAAGCTGAACGTGGATGGATCTGCTCGAGGTAACCCGAGACCCTTGGGAGGCGGTGGTTGTTCACTCCCCAAGTATAGGGTTGTGATGTAGTAATAAACTCGGTGAGATCGAGGTCGAATCCACAGGGACTGAAACCTGTACGTAATCTGAAACTAACCAGAACTAGAACTAGACTAAGATGAAATCTAAATTGATTTGTAATTCGAGGAATGATTGTGAAATTATTATCTAAAACTTAGGAGAAATTCAGAGGAAGGACACTAGGGATTCAGAGGATCCACTTGTAGACATCAGGGAGATCTTATGCCTGCTTCAAGAATCATGGAAATTAGATTGAACTTATTTAATATAGTTTTCAAGAGATGAAAGGTATATGAATTAGAATGGATTCCATCACCAAACCATGTCCAGGAGACAAAGCAAACAACAGAATTAAACTAATTACCAACCAATCAACAATGTATGAAGGTGAGGAAGGGTACCGACATCCAACCATGCCCAGGAGACGATGGTGAATAACAAGGCTTCCTGACGTCATAATCATAAGAAAGAAGGAACATGCTCAAAGCCATCGCAGACCCATTGTAATTTCAGTCACAATAGACCATTAAAGACTAAAAACATTCCCTTAATAAAATTAAATAAAAATCCATTCAGTCTAAATAAAAGGCACAAGTATAAATCCTCCCATCACGCTACAAGCTTCACCTCTTAGCCCTAGCTAAGAGGATTTAGCCACACATGATTGGGCTATTCATCTTAAAAGGAATAAAAATAAAAGAATAAAAATATGTTTACTCTTCCTCTCTTCTCTGCTTCACGTCAGCCAAACTTCAAGCTCCTTCCCAAGCCACGATGCTCCAGCCGTTCTCCTTTTCTTCTCTCTTTATAGCCGTGAAGGGCAGTAGGAGGATGCCCTCCTGGAGTCTATGATGTTGCTTGGATTTTACGCAGCCAGTTACGCAGCAAAAAAAACTCCCCTGCGTAAGCTCTGTTTACGCACTCACGAAGACAGTACCAAAGATGCCCCTTCTCCTTGCTTTCGTCCAAAAGAATAACGTCCCCTAAGGTGTTTTTTGGGTGGCCTACATGATGGACGGTCTGGATTACTGATCCGATCACGGACAGTGGCCCACAATCGCCCGGAGTTTCCACTTTTCAAGGGCGTGCGAAAGCTTCCGCACGAGGCTGCGCTGACGAAGCTGGTGGGGTCCATTTCGATGTATATTGGAGAAATCCATGCCGTCCATTTGATCGACGTCGAAAAACCAGGTGGGAATGACTGGTTTCGGATCAAATTCGGTGTGGCCCACGGAGTCTTTTCGTTGCTCCGTCCATCTTCCGTTTCACGGCTGAAATCAGATCTTAGTTATCTTCCGGGACTCCGTCACCTAGGTGATGGTCACGCCTACCCTCTTGAGTGAATGAATGGTTCAGATCATCAATTGACATGACGATGGTGGCCCACAGCGGACGACCGCAACCTCTGTTGCAAAACAGAGGTTCGGGCGTCGCACTGTACTGATCGGTGGGCCCCAGATTTATGCCAGGTGTAAAATCCACTCCGTCCATTCGTTTCCTCTAGAAAAATTGATCAGGGTCGAATATTGCATATCAGACCCCAACAATTGCCTAATTTTACATACATGATAATGTTTAATGCCAGATTTTTCTCGTGTTTTTATTACAGGATGAAATCAGGAGTGTGAATTGGAAATTGATGTTA
This sequence comes from Magnolia officinalis, assembly GCA_021015155.1. Classification (NCBI taxonomy): domain Eukaryota; kingdom Viridiplantae; phylum Streptophyta; class Magnoliopsida; order Magnoliales; family Magnoliaceae; genus Magnolia; species Magnolia officinalis. The sequence continues at coordinate 58,045,823 of JAJHSJ010000011.1, forward strand.
AAAGACATGGTTTTGGCGCTCCAAAATTATCAGAGCACGGGATGGACTCCAGAAAACCAATAATGAAGATTTTACACGCCTAGGATCTGGGGAAAGCAAGCCAAAGGGGCCCGAAAAAGGTCCAGAATGTAAGATCACATGGTTCCCGTCATCCGATCAACTCAAAACTTCATACATGTGATGGGGGCCATAAATTAACCATACATATTAAATTTCATCTACTGAAGACCTCAGGAAGTGGGCCAACGGACATATCAGCCCATTAAATCTCCAATTTGGGGCCCACCTGATATCTGGAACTGCCTCTAGTTTAGTTCCAGTGGCTTAATGAAGATGGGAACGAGGATGAACGGTGCAGATTTTTCATAAACATCACAGCGAGTCCCATATGTAGTGCACGTGCACCATGCACTTTCAAAGGACAGCCGTGCACCGGACGGCTGAGTCGGTCAGCGCTTGCGCTGACTGACTTCTCTCCCTCAAAATTCAAATCCGCAAAAGCGGTTACAGCGTTGGCCCGCACGTGGGTTTCGGACGAGTTGTGGGCCCCACCTATTGTCCAAACGGACAATCCAATCCGTCCATTCTCTGTCTAAGGCCCATGTTACCAAGGTGTAGGTAGCCGTTTTTCGAATAAAAACAGAGATCAGATCTAAACCGTCCAAACGTAAGACGGACGGTGGAGCAGAAATTCAGGTGGACCTCATCAACGGAAGGTGGAAACTACACTTTCCTGACCGAAATTTTCCCCTCCATCCAATGGACGGAGTGGATTTTCCAAAACATCATCACAGTGGGCCCCACCATCTTCGCAGCGGACGCCAACCGCGTCCCTGTTTTCGCGTCAGCGTAACCCGGCCGCTGGCCCTTTTTGCGAAGAACAGTGGGCCCCACCCGTCACCTGTACAGGTCGATCTGATCCGTCCATCTTGTAGAGGGCCATGAATACTACAAAACCATGCTGATAGTTCACTCCCATGCATACACACGTGCGTGATACAGAGGCCACAAAGGGCTACCCGCGCGACGTTCAAAACTGATCTTTTGTGATTTTCTTCTCTGGGCCGCGTTAATGACATTCAAAACCACCCATTCCTGACTGAAATTTCGTCCTGAATCCAATGGAAGGGGTGGATTTTCCAGAAAATGCTTCTGTGGGGCCCACCGATCACGGCTGCGAAAATTTGTACTCCGAGTCCTTCTACAACTCTGCCACCGATTCCAGCCATCAAGCAGCTATAAAAGGGGAGTTTGGACGTGGGAAAGACATTCAGAACCAGGGAGGAGCTCCAGATCTACAGCAAGGGAGAGAAGAAAGAGAAGAGAGAGAAGAAAGAAGAGAGAGAGAAATTGGTTTGATTTCCCTTTTATGATTTTTTTATCTTTATTTTTCCATTTGTTTAATGGATTTTATGGGTAACTAATCTCTCAGCTAGGGCTGAGATGAAATCCCTAATTTGAATACCCTTTGTTCTATGTTGATTTTTCTTTAATTAAGATTGATTTGTTTCTTTCCTTAGTGTGCTTGATTGTTTTAAATTCTATGCTTCTCCATCTATGAACTTGATCAGAGTCTATGGATGGATGTGGTCTGGATGCTTATTCTAAGTGCTTGTATCTGATCATGAACAGGTTCCTGTAGAGGAAGAAACAGGGTGCTTTACTGAACTGCATATTCCATATGCCCGATTTGGACATGGGGTATGTTATTCATGGCATTGCTTAAAGGAATTAGACAATCTGTATGCCCGATTAAGGACACAGATTGTGCTTTCTCTAGATAAGTTGGATCAATCTAATTTAAGGTGAATTAACAGACAAAACAAAGGTTAGGATAATTAGGGGTGGATTCGAAAGTCCTAGTGCTCTCTCTGATTGAATTTTCTTCCTTATTCTCAATAGTTATTTTTTCATAGATTTGTGTTAGCAATTTGATCCTGTATTTGTTGAATTAGTTAAGGAGAATCACAGATTTGAATTGTGACGACCAGTCCTCGTGGGATTCGACCTCGATCTTACCGAGTTTATTACTACATCACAACCCTATACTTGGGGAGTGAAGAAGTTTTTGGCGCCGTTGCCGGGGACTGTTTCGGTCCATATTGAATTTAGGATTCTCTCTTATCATAATTCATAACTTAGGATTCTACTAACTTAGAGTTTTTTTCCATATTTTAGAAATTAACCTCTTTCCTGTTTTGTAGGGTCCTGAGATAAACCTCTAATTTGGTAATCCCTTTCTAATTCTTTACCTTTTCTAATTTTTATTTTTTAGGTTTTTACCTTTTAGAAATTTTCTAATTCTAGAATTTCTTATGAATTTTTAAATTTTCCATTATTAGATTTCAATTTTTTCTCTTAAGTAAATTTTCTAGTTTTAGAAATTTCTTTTTCCCTTTTTAGAAACTTACTTAGGTTTTTACATTTAGTAACTTTCTAATTCTAGGATTACTTTCCTTTTTAGTTTTTTTATTTTCTTTTTTTAGAAATTAACCGTTGCTTAGGATTTTTCTATCATTATTTTAGGAAACTTGATTTGTTTTGTTTCTATTTTCAGGAATTGAGGAAGAAAGCTAGGAGGAGCTTCTTAACATCAATCATCTCCTTTTCCGGTTCTTTCTTCCCATTCTCACTTACATAGTTTTAATTGTTTTTGAATAGATTCTAGTTTTAGTTTTCTTTCTCTTAGGTTGTTACGTAGTTTATGCTAGGACGTAGATCTCTAGATAAAGAACTAGCACCTTTTGATCCTGAAATAGAAAGAACATTCCATAGAAGATTGAAAGACATCCCAGTTGAAATGGCAGAAGAGAGTGGAACTAAAACTCTTAGAGATTATTCAGTTCCTGTCCAATTCAATGCGCCTTCATGCATAGTGTTGCCTACCACCACGGCAGCACACTTTGAACTCAAGACTGGGGTCATACAGTTGTTGCCTTCCTTTTATGGGTTAGACAAGGAGGACCCATATCATCATGTGAAAGAATTCCTAGACATTTGCTCCACCTTTAAATACCAAAACTTCTCAGACGATTCGATCCACCTACGCCTGTTTCCTTTTTCTTTGAAGGATAAGGCGAAAGCATGGTTGAATTCTCTAGAAGTTGGGTCTATCACTACCTGGGACCAATTGTCTAGGAAGTTCTTAAAAAAGTTCTTCCCTGTTCACAAAACTAATGCTCTCCGTCGAGAAATCACAAATTTCACACAAAAAGAGGGAGAGCACTTTCATGAATGTTGGGAAAGATGGAAGGACTTGCTTCTTAAATGTCCACACCACGGTTTTGAGAAGTGGCAACAAGTGCAATACTTTTATGACGGTCTGACACCCCAGAACCGTCGTATGGTTGATGCCACCAGTGGAGGGTCCTTCATGACCAAGAGCGATACCGAAGCGTGGAAATTCTTTGAAACCTTGTGTGAAAACTCCCAGCAATGGGACTATTCAGATAGAGGTGAAAGAAATTCCCAACCACAAAAGAGAGGTGGCATATATGAGATAGGAGTCACACCAGATCTCCATGCCAAGATTGATGGCCTGACAAAAAAGGTTGATACTCTGATGTTGCATAATGGACCCCCACAAACAATCAAGCCGAGGCTTGTGCCATATGTTCTAGTCCTTCCCATCCTACGCAATCTTGCCCATCTGGTACAGCATTTCCAGAATTCCTCTCTGAACAAGTTCATGCTTTGAACACCTTTCAGAAACCTGGGAATGATCCTTACTCGAACACGTACAACCCAGGGTGGGCTAGGCATCCAAATTTTTCTTGGGCAAAAGGATCGCAACAAGGAGGACCATCTGGAAATCCTCCTATGCAACCTCAGCAGTTTCCGCAATATCAACAACTGCCTGCACAATCAAGGAAACCATCTCTGAGGACACACTCCATCTTTTCATGCAGAGCTCTCTCCAATTCCAAAAGGACACCCAACAAACCTTACTAGCCAACCAGCAAAGCTTACATGCAAATACACAATCCATTGCCAAGCTGGAAGTACAAATGAGTTAACTGGCTGCCACATTGAGTGAGAGAGAGAAGGGTAAGTTCCCTGGCCAACCTGTGGCTAATCCAAAGGGACAATATGAGATTGGCTCTAATTCCAACCAAGGGCAATACCATGAGCAAGCCAAATCGATCATTACCCTTAGGTCAGGCAAACAGATTGACAACAAAATAGAGATACCTAGGGACGAATCAAATCAAGGTGAAGCAGAGAGACACACCAATGCATCCAAAGTCCAAAAACTCTCTGACTCTCCAAAAGCCGCTGACGTGCCACCTTACGTGCCCAAAGCACCTTTTCCTCAACGTCTGGCACCAATGAAGAAAAGAAACAACTTTGATGAAATCCTGGACATGTTTAAAAAAGTGCAAGTCAACATCCCGTTGCTTGACGCTATTAAGCAAGTCCCTGCTTACGCTAAGTTTCTTAAAGATTTATGCACTCAAAAGCGTAAGCAGAATGTTCATAAGAAAGTCTTCCTTGCAGAACAGCTCAGCTCCATGATTCAACATAACACCCCTCCTAAATTTAGGGATCCAGGAGCTCCTACCATCTCTTGCGGCATAGGAGATCATAAAATCGGGAAGGCATTACTTGATTTAGGGGCGAGCGTCAATTTGTTACCATATTCGGTTTATGAGCAGCTAGGACTTGGTGAGTTGAAACCGACTAAAATAACATTACAGCTCTAGCTGATAGATCTGTCAAGGTGCCCCGGGGTGTTATTGAAGATGTGCTAATCCAGGTTGACAAATTTTATTTTCCAGTGGATTTCATAGTTATAGATACTCAGCCTGTTCAGAATCCTCATAGTCAGATCCCAGTCATTTTGGGTCGTCCATTTTTGGCCACATCTAATGCTATTATAAATTGCAGGAATGGAGTTATGAAGTTGTCATTTGGTAACATGAATATTAAACTCAATGTTTTTAATGCAGGACAACAATCCGCAGATTTGGACGACATATTTGAAGTGGACATGATCGAGAGTCTAGTGCAGGACTCCTTCCGTAAATCTTTTGAAGATGCACTTGAGACCTGCTTAGCACAACATGGCACGGAGTTTGACACAGATAGTCCCATCCATGAAGTCAATGCACTGCTCGACTCTACTCCGATATTGGAGACTGAAAAATGGAGAGCGAAAGTGGAACCTCTTCATCCCTCTGAGACTCTTCCTGACAGCACAGCTTCTAACTCTGAGAAGGCAAAAGAGAATAGGTTGCTTAATGTTCTTCGAACATATAAGGCAGCAATTGAACGGAAGATAGCAGAAATGCAAGGAGTGTGCCCCACTATATGTAAGGATCATGCTGTGGAAATGTCACGTAAAATGCAAAGGAAGCATGATCCTAACATGGAGGAAGTTGTTCGAGCAGAAGTCCTTAAATTTTTTGATGATAGTGTCAGTTACCTCATTTTAGATAGCACAGCTCATGGGAACTCACATCACTTGTCTGGGATTGGTTAACCACGTGTTGAGGTAAGTTCTTTGGCGGACCCTGGTCTTAAAGATTAATGAATTCATGGTCCGTTCCTGTCTGGCTGAAGACGTTAAACTTAGCGCTCCTGGGAGGCAACCCAGCATTTCATTTGATTTCTTTTTTTTTCCTTGTTAGTTAGTTCAATGTTTGTGGGTAACATTACTGCAAACCCTCACGAGACTACAACTCGTCCACTAGGGGTAACCTAGGGGTTTAAAGGCTTGTTGCATACGCTAAATGCAATCGAGAGCACCTGCGAAAGTGGTATAGGTAGGATCTTTTATTTTACTGATTTCTCTCTTGTGCTGACTCGCTTTTACGCTGATATTTTTGAGAGCTTCCTAATTCTCCAGCCAGGTACTATCTTTCCCTACTCGTCTTTTCTTTTCGTTGTCTCATGTGCATTGCATGCTTATTTCTTTTACATTGAGGACAATGTAGATTTCAGGTTGGGGGTGGGAGATTAGTTACCTAATCAGTATTTTCTTAGTCTTGAGCAAAATTTGTGAAAATTTTAAAATTTTTTTTCTGGAATTTCTATTGAACTCAAAATGATTTTGAAGGATAATTGTGATTTTAACATTATAAGATATGTGATGTTGGTAATTATGACTCTTGGATTCGGATATTTGCTTGATTTCACAGTTAATTTTAAATTGTTAATCCATGATTAGAAGTTGTAAACATTGATTGAGCCATGATTTCACATATCAGATCTCACTTACACATTAAGTTTTCGGTTTGATAACTGAATGATTAACTTGGCAAAAAGAAGAAATAAAAGGCTAAATCTTCACCATAGGTTTGCTCCCTATAGGTGTAGATTTGATTCTCCATAGTTGACATATGAAAAAAAAATATAAAATTAGGTGACAAGTTTTTCGCTATAGGTTTGCTCCCTATAAGTGAGAAATTTGATTCCCCTCATTTGTGTTTCTGCTCATAAAGAAAATCAAAGGCTGGTAAAACACAAAGTTAATCTGTGAGATAAGTGTTGGTTTCAAGCTTGGTTGTCACGAATTACTAATGATATCATGAAATTGACAATTGGATCTCTTACTGATTGTAAGTCGAGATTATACTTTACACTCGTGGAACTTAATGTTTAGAATTATTCTAATTCATGGATTAATATTTTGAACTTGATTATGAAGTTTACTGTAGGCTTGATTCCAAGAGAAAAATTCCACACACCAATCATGAATCTTAGAATTTTCACATCTCAGCTATCTGTTCACAAGTCACTTGAGTTTACAGGAATTGTCTTTTATTTCTGAAATTATTTTTCGCATGTTTTGCTCGGGACTAGCAAAATGCTGGTTGGGGGTTGTGATCAGGGTCGAATATTGCATATCAGACCCCAACAATTGCCTAATTTTACATACATGATAATGTTTAATGCCAGATTTTTCTCGTGTTTTTATTACAGGATGAAATCAGGAGTGTGAATTGGAAATTGATGTTAAAAGACATGGTTTTGGCGCTCCAAAATTATCAGAGCACGGGATGGACTCCAGAAAACCAATAATAAAGATTTTACACGCCTAGGATCTGGGGAAAGCAAGCCAAAGGGGCCCGAAAAAGGTCCAGAATGCAAGATCATATGGTTCCCGTCATCCGATCAACTCGAAACTTCATACATGTGATGGGGGCCATAAATTAACCGTACATATTAAATTTCATCTACTGAAGACCTCAGGAAGTGGGCCAACGGACATATCAGCCCATTAAATCTCCAATTTGGGGCCCACCTGATATCTGGAACTGCCTCTAGTTTAGTTCCAGTGGCTTAATGAAGATGGGAAAGAGGATGGACGGTGCAGATTTTTCATAAACATCACAGCGAGTCCCATATGTAGTGCACGTGCACCATGCACTTTCAAAGGACAGCCGTGCACCGGACGGCTGAGTCGGTCAGCGCTTGCGTTGACCGACTTCTCTCCCTCAAAATTAAAATCCGCAAAAGCGTTACAGCGTTGGCCCGCACGTGGGTTTCGGACGAGTTGTGGGCCCCACCTATGTCCAAACGGACAATCCAATCCGTCCATTCTCTGTCTAAGGCCCATGTTACCAAGGTGTAGGTGGCCGTTTTTCGAATAAAAACAGAGATCAGATCTAAACCGTCCAAATGTAAGACGGACGGTGGAGCAAAAATTCAGGTGGACCTCATCAACGGAAGGTGGAAACTACACTTTCCTGACCGAAATTTTCCCCTTCATCCAATGGACGGAGTGGATTTTCCAAAACATCATCACAGTGGGCCCCACCATCTTCGCAGCGGACGCCAACCGCGTCCCTGTTTCCGCGTCAGCGTAACCCGGCCGCTGGCCCTTTTTGCGAAGAACAGTGGGCCCCACCCGTCACCTGTACGGTCGATCTGATCCGTCTATCTTGTAGAGGGCCATGAATACTACAAAACCATGCTGATAGTTCACTCCCATGCATACACACGTGCGTAATACAGAGGCCACAAAAGGGCTACCCGGCGACGTTCAAAACTGATCTTTTTGTATTTTCTTCTCTGGGCCGCGTTAATGGACATTCAAAACCACCCATTCCTGACTGAAATTTCGTCCTGAATCCAATGGAAGGGGTGGATTTTCCAAAAAATGCTTCTGTGGGGCCCACCGATCACGGCTGCGAAAATTTGTACTCCGAGTCCTTCTACAACTCTGCCACCGATTCCAGCCATCCAGCAGCTATAAAAGGGGAGTTTGGACGTGGGAAAGACATTCAGAACCAGGGAGGAGCTCCAGATCTACAACAAGGGAGAGAAGAAAGAGAAGAGAGAGAAGAAAGAAGAGAGAGAGAAATTGGTTTGATTTCCCTTTTATGATTTTTTTATCTTTATTTTTCCATTTGTTTAATGGATTTTATGGGTAACTAATCTCTCAGCTAGGGCTGAGATGAAACCCCTAATTTGAATACCCTTTGTTCTATGTTGATTTTCTTTAATTAAGATTGATTTGTTTCTTTCCTTAGTGTGTTTGATTGTTTTAATTCTATGCTTCTCCATCTATGAACTTGATCAGAGTCTATGGATGGATGTGGTCTGGATGCTTATTCTAAGTGCTTGTATCTGATCATGAACAGGTTCCTGTAGAGGAAGAAACAGGGTGCTTTACTGAACTGCATATTCCATATGCCCGATTTGGACATGGGGTATGTTATTCATGGCATTGCTTAAAGGAATTAGACAATCTGTATGCCCGATTAAGGACACAGATTGTGCTTTCTCTAGATAAGTTGGATCAATCTAATTTAAGGTGAATTAACAGACAAAACAAAGGTTAGGATAATTAGGGGTGGATTCGAAAGTCCTAGTGCTCTCTCTGATTGAATTTTCTTCCTTATTCTCAATAGTTATTTTTTCATAGATTTGTGTTAGCAATTTGATCCTGTATTTGTTGAATTAGTTAAGGAGAATCACAGATTTGAATTGTGACGACCAGTCCTCGTGGGATTCGACCTCGATCTTACCGAGTTTATTACTACATCACAACCCTATACTTGGGGAGTGAACAAAAATCGTCCAGGAAGGGTGTATTCTGGAGTGAACTCGATGCGGCCCACTTGATATTTAGTTCCGCCGTCCATCCTGCTTTCAACGGCCAGGATCTTTCAATAGCTAGTATGGGGGAAAGAGGACACCTAGGTGAGGTTAATACCCCCCTTTTCACACAATGGACGGTCCAGATTGAGGATGTGGATGAGGAGTGGGCCCCACTGAGAGGAACCGGCGTCGGCGGTGTAAACGCTGTTGCGTTTTTTAAGATGACGCGGGTCAGCGGTGGCTGACCCTTTGTAGGAATTCGGTGCACCGCAGGAGTGCACCGTCTATGCACTCGCATGCTCCCCTTGTGGGGTCCACCATTATGCTTATGAAAGATCCAATCCATCCATCCGTATTCTAACCTCATTTAAGCCGTTGGGACCAAGTTTGAAGCATATCCAGATATCAGGTGGGCCCAGAATTGACCGTTTAAGGGCTGATTTGTTCGTTGGTCCACTTCCTGAGATCTTCAATGACTGAAATTTAATATGTATGGTTAATTTATGGCTCACATCCCATCTATGGAGTCTCGTGTCAAACGGACGGTGAGAACCCAGTGATCTTGCATTCTGCACTAGTTCGGGCCTCTTTAATGTGAACGGCTTGATTTCCTCGGATCCCTGGTATGTAAATTCTTCAATATTGGTCCTCTGGAGTCCGTCCCTTACCTGTGGTGTCATCAGAGCATTAAATCCATACTTTTAAGCTCCCTGTTTCGGTCCATGCTTGCAACTACACTCTGCATCACAAACATGATTAAAACCGACCGTTAAACCGTATCATGCTCGTAAATCCAGGTAATAAATAGCGTCTAATATGCAATATTTGACCCTCAACAGTGGTGCTGGGAGAGATGAGTCTGGGAATTTCATCTTTGGCTTCGCCCACGGTTACGGGAATGGTACTAATACTAGGGCGGAATTGAGAGCTGTCTTGGATGCTCTAACGTTGGCGCTTCAGTTGGGTTTTTCTAATATTTTACCGGCTAGCGACTCCATGATTGTGGTGAATGCTCTTACAAGCTCAGCATCTCTCTCCTGGACAATTTGGTATTGGAAGGCTAGAATCTCCCATCTCGCTCGTGGACTTCACCTCAAAATTATTCATACGCCTAGAAAAGCCAACTCGGTGGCGGATGGCCTGGCCCGTCTGGGCAGTGCGGCCCAGTCCAACACATTCTTCATGAGCTGAGCCGACCTCCCTCACCATATCAAGGGCCTCTTGCTCTTGGACAAAGTTGGTCTTAGTGCTCTGTGCCAAACTTAGTTCCCCCTGGTTCCCCCTTAAGTTGGCCTTGTACGAGGGTATGGAATCTCTTGTCAACCGGTCTTTCTATTTTCATTTCTGGAATTGATATCTTGTAGCTACAGTTGCATTTGTGGAGTTTGAAAATGTAAACCGAAAATGAACCTCAACCAGATTTTGTTGGCGGTTCAGTCCAATTGGTCAAACATGCTTGGTCTATTTTGTCCTGAAAAGCTGATACATATTACTCTAGGAAACCTTGTATGATCTGTTTTATTATAACTATATTTCTATACACTTGCTCTCAACAATATTGTTTTACCTTTTTCATTTTTTTTAAAAAAAAAAAAATCACTAACAAGTCATGCCTTTAATTTACATGTACATTGTTGAATTGTACAAATGTTGGTAATGGATGATGTAATGACACAGGTACAAGAATGTCTTCCTTTCTTATTTGCAATTTTTGGGAAAAACTTATCTAAACTATTTTTTGATGGACTAGATAATCCATCCGTTCCACCACTCATGTCCCATCTTGAATGGACAAAGTAATGGATGTGAGGCTTGGTAATAAAATTCAACTTTTTAATTTTCTTCTTGTGATTAGTATCATTCTTTGGGAAAAACTTATTTAAACTATTTTTCCATTGCAAGGGCCATGGCGAAACTAGCACCAGGACTGCAATACACCAGCAAGCTGATGTAGGTGTAGAAGGTAAATATATATTTTGAAGTGGATGGACTTGGACCCTGGAGTTTTTTTGCAATAGCTACTCATTTTGTTTATCTTTTGTTGCTTGCATCTCATGTTATCAATCTTGATCTCACTGATATACACTACACCATTGCAAGGGCCGTGGTGAAACTAGCACCAGGAATGTTACCATGTTGGTACAGCCACTGTTTTTCTATGATTGGCTTTCGCATCCTTTTGTATTTTTTGCTATCGAGACTTTTGCATCAACAGGTAAAATGTAGTTGTGTGGTAAAATGTAGTTGTAGGATGATCCTCGTCTATATGACTACAATGTTGAACAATGCATAAATGATTTCATTGATGCTGCTAGGACTCAAGTAAGAATTTTGTGTACTCTTCATATGAAGTGTCCCAGTGGTTTCTGATAAGAGTACAATGCAGCCCATGCATTTTATTTGGGTTTGATGAACAGGGAAATGTGACACGTACAAATCACATCACGTGGACAATGGGTGATGATTTTCAGTACCAATATGTTGAATCTTGGTTCAAACAAATGGACAAGTTTATCCATTATGTTAACAAGGTAACGCACTAGGACAAAATTCAAACTGCCCTTCAATCTTGGGTGGAAACTTGGAAGTAGTTCTATTCAACTTCAGAATATTGTTGCTTTTCTTCTTCTCTCTCTCTCTCTTTTTTATTATTATTTAAATTTTCTATTTATTTATTTATTTTAACTATAAGAGCCAATATATGACCAAAAGAATGTAGGTACAGAATAGTCATACAACAGATTAACATTACATTTGTTCTTGTTCTAACAGTTGAAGTTCTGTGATATTTGGTGGAGGTATCCAGAATGGAAAATCATTGTCTACCATTGATTTTTATATAACTATTAACTTGTAGGCAATTATCTGTTTGGATGGTGATGGTTGCAAGTTAAGAAGTGGACTGGTGAAAATTGAGGAAGGTTTAACTCTTGACACGTTAATTGCTTATGATTCATGTGATCTTTGGTAAGTACATTTCTTTGACAAAGCTTCCTAGAAACCAAACTAATGATAATTGCCAACTCTTAAACTTACTGACACACGTGCCCTTAATAGCAAGATGACTCTCATGCACCATCTCTGCAAGGTAACACCTTTCATCCAAAGTGATGCTTTTTCTTCCACTAGGCTATTAGGTAGCAGTCTTTGAAATATAATGCGAACAATTAGTCTTTTCTTTCAGTTTCAACTGGCATGTGCATATACATTTTCACATACATGTCTACTTATTTGGGCTGTCTATGAAATATAATGCCAACAATTAGTATTTCATTTCAGTTTCAGCTGGTATATGCTCATTAGATGTTGTGAACAAAAGCAGAGTTCGTCATCATTGTTCTTCTATACTATGATTAGGTTTTTTTTTTTTTTTTTTGTAAAGGGTGTGGCTACATGTAGAAAGAAAGAGAGTCGGGTTTCAATAGTGTGCAACAATGCCCACTTTTTCCTATGTTGTGGCCCACTCGAGCTTTAGATCTGCCTTATTTTTGGGCTGACACAGTAACATAAACCGGATGTGATGCAGTCATTATAGTGGGGCTCACAGTGTCTTTGTTGCACGGCCCCCTCATACCATGCTCATGTGTGGGCTACACAGAAGAAGAGAAGTGGTAAAGGGCTACTCTCATCAATGAATTGAAAGGACAAGCTACCCTTCAATTGAAGGGTCAGCCATATATATATATATATATATATATATATTATATATATATATATATGATGTGATCCTCATCTAATGGATATATAGCTATGCCTTCAAAGACATGGTCCTGTTTTGGCTTAATGTAGACAATTGCTGTATTTCTTTTCTGTTTATTTGCTGGAGACATATAGAATGGTTAGAATCTTTAGATTCTGTGAAATTTTTATGCAAACATCAAATGGATATAGAGTCATGCCTTCGCAGGCTCAGTTGGATAGGAAATGTATCTTTGATCTTTGAAGCTCACACCAGTTTTCATTTGTGTAAATGTATCAAACAGAGAGACTTGTTTTGTGCCAGTGATGAATGTCTCTGTACAAGACCCATGTCAGCAGGTGAATTGTAGCATCTAAGAAAATGTTGATCTTTCAATAGCAAGGAAAATGTTGATCCGGAATATATTTCCACTTCACTTTCTTGGCTCGCTTTTTTGAAATTCGATCCAACTTTATCCAGGTCGTCAACGTTCCAGAGAAGGGAGGTTGTAAGCATCCTCGAAGTGACAATATTCAGGTACTTCTGCACCAATGTTACGAAATAAGTGTGAATGATCGTGTGCTGCACTAGATATGGTAGCTCTACTGCCAGGTTTTTAACAAACAGACTTATGAATCTCTTATTTAGATATTTTTAGATAGATTATCATTTTTAGGTGAAGGCAAGATATGTATTCTAAATGCAACTTATTGGTGGTTATTATTATTATTATTATTCTTTAAGAGTTCTAGATTAATTTTGTTGTTCTTTGCAACAATGTGATTGCACAGCCCATTCAATTTCTGAGTCAACTTTTGCTATTTTTAGGTGAAGGCATCAGACCATTCTTCTGATGTAAATTCAATAACTTTTTCTGCTGAAGATTCAATAGCATGATAATCATGTCTTGATTTCAATGTCAAGATCTTTGGCTTTATGCTGCATTTGTTTAGATTGATTAATGCTTTTGCTTATCCATGAATTAACTTTCATCACTTGCAGTAACTATAATATTTTGGTATTTGCTCTTTATTATTGTTGTTTCAGTAACTATAGTATTTCGCTTTATGCTACATTTGTTTAGACTGATTATATATTTTCCCTTCTCAGGCTGCTTAGGTATTGTTGACAATGATGTCGTCGAGCTAAATTATCTACAACGACAGGTGTGTATATGAATTGTGCTTTTTTACTTGCAACTTCACTTATCAATTCTACTTCTTTTAAATCATTAATAGATTTCATTGATGGAAGTGAGAGCCAACCTTATTGCTATTGACTCTAGGAATTTTTACTTTTGCAAGAAGTTGCTCGAATCATTTGCTTCCTCATTTGTATAGAGAGATGAAAGTTTTAAGTAGCCAATTCTACTTCTTTTGATTTTGTTTAAAAAGGATTTTGGATGTCATAATTATGTTTATAAGTAGTTTTTCATCAATGTTTCACAGGGAGCTGTGTTGGTTAAAAGTTTGGCTGCCAAGGAACTGTCTGCATGCTGGAATTTCTCACTATCTTTTTAGCAAATTCTACCCTCTCTTTCTTCCCATTCTCCGCTTCCTCTTCTGTATAAAGAGAGATGGCTTGGAGGCGCCTTCTCACACAGGTCAGATTCACCACCTGAATAGCTTTATTTTTTTGAATCTGTTCAATGTTTTTTTTTTTTTTTTTCCTTCTTTGTCTTGGATCTCAGGTAATAGCTCATGACATGTACCAGACCAAAAATAAGCAAGCGTTCAGGCTCCTACAACCGTAGTTGTTGGTTCAGAACCTGGCCTACTAGTCGTTACTCAAACATTCTAGCAGTTGTAAAGCATTGTGAAGAAAATGTATTGAAATTGGAAATTGGAATTGAAATTGAAATGTGTACTATAAAAAAGGAAAAGATTATTGTGTGAATCATTCTATTGTCTTTTTCTTCTATTTGTGTAATTATCTGGCATATAATATAAGTAGATTACGATGAACAAAGGGGTTTAAAATTGTTATTAAAATTCCATCCTAAAATCTGACTATTGGCAACATTAATAAGCACTCAAAACCGGTTCTAAAATTATGCCTAAAATGTGACCGTTGGCACCAGAACGGTTTAAAACCGTTCCTAAAATTCTATTTCCAAAATGGTTCTGAACCATTCCTGATTTTCTGTGACGCCTCATTTAGGAACGGTATTAAACCGTTCCTAAAGCATTTAGGAACGGTTTAAAGCCGTTCCTAAATGATGATTTTGGTGTAGTGAGGTGGATGTCGGACACACCATGGTGGGGAGCATAAAGCTCAACTTCAAGAGGGATGGAGAGAGAGAGAGAGAGAGACTCAGCGCTCTCATTACTCTGATGCTCTCCTACGACTATAAGTTATAATGCTCCTAGTGGCATTGACTCTCTGGTCTATAAAACATTTTATGGGCTACCATGAAAATATACACTATGAGAAATGATATCCATTTGATCATTGGACCTAATTATGAATGGTCAAGATCATTGATAGAGAATGTTTAAGCAACAATTTGATCCATCTTTTTGTTGTGTAAAAATATCTGCATATGATCAATGTAAGCAAGTCCAAAACACAAAATAAAAGAACCAAACAAATGCCAAAAGGGCAAAATCAAAACAAGAGATAAAAGGCACAAGGATTTACATGGTTTGGCAATGTACTTACTCCATAGGATAGCAACACAAAGCTTTCTTTTATATTAGAAACAAGAGAAATATAAATACAAGTGTTACCTCTCTCCCACCCGTACTAGGAATCCCATAGAAAACGATTTAACGGTATAGAACCACTCTCTATCAATGGCCCTCTTTATAAATTGTAACAGCCCGAATTTTTTCCAACCTGAATTAGACGTCCTTAGGTGATGGGTCAATCCTAACACCGGTTTAACTTCTCAAACACTCAATTAAAGCCTCAAATCCCTTTTCAAACCATTTTCTTCACAAATCCCACCCTTCAACACCTTGATCTTTCAATTTTTTTAAGTACTTTTACCCTAGAAACTATCTTAAACTAGCTAAGTAGTATAACTTGGATCACTTTATATACAAACAACAAAGGCTCAGGTACCATCTCAGATAGAAATTACTCAGGACTAAATCCTTTAGAAATTAGGCGAGGATTAGCCAGTGTGAAACTAGAGTACCTGTGAAATTAGCACCAATCACTTTAAATACGATCTGCAAGACCCAAAACTTGTAAAATCATTGACGCTAGGTTACCCTAAAATCTAGGATCAATCTCATTACCCGGCTGCTCTCGGGAGCATCTCGAAACTCCGTATCAGATCTGGACCACACGTCGGAAGTCCGATTAACACGAAGTTAAGGATTTAGGATCGCCTTGCTGGGCTTGACAACCATCTCGAAAATCAAATCCAAATAGTGTCCCAGCGCTATTCGCTTCAGTCCGGATCGAGAGAGTGTAAAAACATTTGTTTTCTTTACAAAATAAATATCTTGAATAGTAATCTGGCACGTGTCGCTTGCGGATCAGTTTTAAGCAACCAGACCGTCAGAATCAAACCAAATTACACCCTCGGATCAGGAGAAATTTCATACACATTTACATGTACTCGGAATCTCCGATCGAGATCCGCTAATCATTGAACTGAAACTGGTCTGCCACGCGTGATCTGGAATTCCGACCGAAACGAAAACTTAACTAAACGTAGGTCCGGTGTCGGTGAGCTTAAGTCCGACCTTTGGCTCAAGGAGGCCTACCAGAAGTCCTCCGTTGAGCTGAAAAAGTCCCGCTTTGGTTATAACTTAAGTATACTTTGACCTAGAGTCTATTTCGGTGAGTTTTTAGACTATATAAGGACCTTAAACACTCTCTCATTGCAGCCATACGAATTTGAGAGAAACCCTAGAGAGAAAAGAGAGAAAAGAGAGAAAGGGAGAGTTGTGGGAGATCATTCCTATCTTTCTTCCTTGCTGCCTTAGGTGCTTAACCACCTCATTCTTATCGCTTTCCCGGCGATTTCAGCGACGTTTCTAGGTAAGAAACCCTAACCCTAAGATGATTTGGGGTTTTAAGAGTTGTAGGTTATGAAATAGCTAACTATTTCATCATATAGGTTGCCGAATCGCCGTATACGAAGGCTTAGCAAATCTAGCTGATTTGTTACGATTCTATGATAAAAGGTGCGGACTTTAGGTGTATAGGTTATGGTTTTCAACGCTTTCAATGTCAAATAATGATAAATTCATGATCTGCATGCAATTGCACATGCACAAAGTGCTGTCTGTTTTCTGTTTCGATTAAAGATGAAAAATATGGAATTCTACATACTCTAGGTATTTGAAGAAAGTACCGTATACGTACAAATTTTGGAAATGTGTTTGAACATGATTAATTGTTGTATGAATATATTATATGTGGATAAATTACTTGTTTGGTGAAAGGACTCGCCCTAATACATGTTTCGCTTATATACACTATGTATGTTGAAATTGTGTATTCTAGAAAGTACCGTATACGTATAAATTTTGGAGATGTATTTGCCATGATTATTTGCTGTATGAATATATTATACATGGATAAAATACTTGCTTGGCTAAAGGATAGCCCTAATACATGTTTTGCTAACATACACTATGTATGTTGTAATAGTGTATTCTAAGTGTTTGTGAAAATGATTGAATGAGTATAGAATTCTCATTCGTGCTCGCCATGACTAATTGTCATAGATATATGATTGTTGTATTGGCGATACCCCTTTAACGAAAGGATTTGCCCTGAATCATGCCACGGCCACTATACGCTATGTATGTTGAAATGTGTAGCCCAAGTGTTTGTGAAAATGTTCAAATGAATATGGAACTTGGATTCCTACTTTCCATGACTATCCGTCATGGGTGTACGCGTGTTATGTATGGGGCAACTCCCTAGTGAAAGGATTTGGCCTAATACCTATGTGATCAACATATGTCATGTATGTTGATGTATGTAATCTAAGTGTTTATTGAAATGTCTGAATGAGTAGTAGTTAGTAAATTGTAATGTATAAGGGTGTTGAGATATGAGTCTCGACTCCTTTAACTATGTGTATGATTTCCTTGGATAGTTGTGTGATTAGGAATTGAATATGTACAAACTCATGCTTGTGTTGTGCTTCATAACATGCTCAATTGATTGTATGATTTGATTTATGTGATGCATATGTTTAAATTCATGTTTACTTTATATGATCCATCATGGGTGATAGGGGAGTGGAGCAACGAGTGCGTGTAACAGCCCTGGCAGCCCTAAACGGATAATATCAGATTTTGTTGCATGATTTGAATCTTGATTCATTACTGCTTTAATTATCTACAATTGAATGTGATTGGGGCTATGATTACAGTCCAGACAATCGGTAACGAAAATGAACGTGTGGCTGAGTTTCATTTGTCACGTGAGGCATGTTTGACAAACCCGAGTCATACTTCGGTTGGCAATAGTGGTTGGCCACACGAAGTGCTTATGCGCTTTATATCGTTCAACTTGTCGTGCGCTCGAGCTAGCCGAGCTCGTCAAGTAACCCGATCTGTCTAATGTATGTTCACTATGTTTGGACGCTACTGCTTGAACCTAGGGTACTAAACTTACCAGTGAAATCCCTTTTAACCATGGTACCTTGATCCGGTAAGACTCATGAGCCAAACATGGTGGTATGGGACACCGTGGTCGAGCTGTCGGCTTACGCTGGGGTTACGTGCCTCCTCGTAGTGACCAGTGAGCAACCAGACTAGTAAGGCGATTATGGTGGTATGGGACACTATATTCGAGCTGTTGACACATACGGCGAGAGCCGAATACGGTGAGACCTGTATTCGTGCTGACGGGCGACGAGTCCTCCGTAGTGTCTTCGAGTATACTCTAAGGTCTGTGATTGGCGACGAGCCCTTCACAGCAACTAGAGCATGAGTTGAGCCAAATACGGTGAGATCTGTATTCGAGCTGACGGCCAGCGATTGAGCTGAGTATGGTGAGACCTGTATTGGAGTTGACGGCCAGCAATTGAGCCGTATACGGTGAGATCTGTATCTGTGCTGACGGGTGACGAGCCCTTTGTGATGCCTTCGCTATGCCTCTCAATCCATAATATCGTATGAGACTAACTAGGAGTGACGACCCTAGAATGGATCATGTTTGGGAATGATACGAGGGAGGTACCTCAGTTTCTCAATACTGTTGTTTGAAATGGACTAATAATTACTCAGTAATCATGCTCATCATCGCACTGCATGTGCCTGATAGATGTGGAGTACTGAGGGATGAGCGCATTCGCGAACGTAAGATGGTGTCGCATGAGGGTGGTTTGGCAAGGACATACATCATGTCATTTCATACTTGCATTAAATAAGAGTAGTTAGAATTGTTTGATTGTACTGCTTTATCATTACTACTTGACTGCATTGATAACATGATAACCTATGCATTATTGTTCCACTGAGTTGATCACTCACTCCCACGTTACGGGACGATGTTGTACACACCAACCAGATTTGTTGAGTTTCAGGTGATGGCGATACTTATGAAGCAGAGCCGAACTACTACTATGATGTTGAGGAGTTCTCCTACACGAAATCTCTAACAGGTCTATAAAGACCTGGTATTGTATTGACGAGGTTATGGTACTTGGGATAGAAGACATTACACTTCCTCACATTTGGTATATTTTAGAACTGTACTTGTAATTATTTAACCTGGTAACATTATCACACTCTGGAGACCCACCACTATTTTTATATTTTATATATCTATCACAGTCTTCCGCTTGCAATTTAATTGTCTCTAGAGTATGATATGTTGTTTTGGCTTAATCTCACTCATGTTTAGTGTACTAACACAGACAACATTTAATCATCATTATCTATGTTGCATAAGTGATGTTCTGGAACTTGAGAGTTGAGTTACTACTCGACCCTCGATTTTTTGGGATGTTACATAAATAGACTACACTGATGGAGACGGTAATCTCCAAAGCCGAGGGAAATATCTCACTACGCCGAAATCATGAATTTTTTATGGACAAGATCCATCACAAAACCCAATTAACGACGGATTTGGTCCATTGTTGTTTGTCGCATTGTAAAAATTAAACGACGAATGGGATCCGTCACATCATATCTATCGCAAAATTTTTAAAAATCCATCGTTTACCTATGGAAAAACCACCTGAATTATGCATCATTATAAACTTTTACAACGGATACGGTCTATCACTGATATTAGGAGAAGTAACAGACCTCAAATCTGTCGTTGATTTACGACTTGTTTAGAAATTAGCAACAGATTTGGCCCGTCACTAAAATTTCTACAAATAAAAAAATGGCATTATATTTTTTTTCTTTTTTTGAATCTGTTACACCTGATAGTCATCCAAAAGAAAAAAAAAATCCCACAATTGTTTAATAAGAATCCCATTCACAAAATTCAAAAGATTGGGCTGAATATGAAACTGGACTAAATATCATTTTGGGTGTGTTTAGATGCTCAGTTGGCCTAAATAACAAACTGAACTATATATTTAGTAAATAGCCAAAATTAGGTCGGATACTGATGAAATAATATAATGTAAAGAATGTCATCTGCACCGAAAACTAAACAAATGATCATCATAATTATGTCCCACCAATTAAAATACAAATCTAGGAGATACTTTTATTCTTAATATTTGTACAAACATCCAAATGAAACATAACACAATTGAAACAAAAGAGAGATGGTAAAGATGATAGACCTATAAGTTGCTTCCATTGATGTTGCATCGTGAATGCTAGCATGATAGTCCTCTAGAACATTGAAAGGCATTGCATTAATTTTAAATAAACACATTTGATCTAGTGATAAATACAACATGTACAATTTTTCAGTGCTTGCATATCAAGTGTCATCGTATGCAGCCTGATATGTAGCCTGAATATATATGTGTGGACCATTTAATCATTGGATGTTAGGGTGTGTTCATGGTGTGCCTAACTGATGACTGGCTAAGATCATGCACACATTAACCATGATGGTACATGTCTTGAATTGCCTTTTTTTTTCTTTTTTTTTTCTTTTTTGAAAATTTGATTGTATTGAAAGAAGAAAGGTCGAGGATGGCTACAAGGATGATTTGGGGTGGGCCGGATACAAAAAGGGAACGGTCCCCCTATCGTGTTGTTGTACAACGAACCGGAAAATTTTGGTGGTTCTAAGGTTACCTAGGCCTGTCCTATCGAGAAAGAGAAGCCCCCTGATATCAGCCAGGAGGGATCTCCAGGAGACAAAGTTATGATCCTGCTGCCGCTCACTGCCCAACCTAGCCAAGTCGTCCGCTACCGAGTTAGTTTCTCGAGGAGTATAAGAGAACTCCGCCTGAATGGAAAGGGCTAATGTCCGAATTCTAGCAATCCAATACCAGGTGCACCAAGGCCTTCTATGGCTGGATAAGGCCTGGATCGCAATTTGAGAGTCACTAGCCACTTGGACTCGGTTGAAACCCAGATGGACGCAATGCGAAAGACCATCATGGATTGCTTTAATTTCTACTCTAGTGTTTGTTCCTGCACCATATCCATTGTAGAAGCCAAAGAGAAAGGAACCATTGGAGTTTCTTCCGATACCACCGCCACCTGAAAGGTCCGGATTCCCTCTGGCAGACCCGTCGACGTTAAGTTTAATCTAGCCAGGGGGGTTTGGCCCAAGTCACTACCGAAACTCGCTGGGGTCTTGAGATCAGGATCTGAATATGCATCACATTCATCATGTCTAGAATGGAGGGATGGAGTTTTATGGGAGTTGGGAGAAGGTTGTTCGCCCATTTGATCCAACTGAGGGTTCCTGTGATGATTCATTTGGCGTTGAGGGCCTTTTCCTCAAACCTGCAACAATTTCTTTCTTTCAAGAGTTCCTAGAAGATGAACAATGGGATCAAACTGCGAAGAGGAGAACCGCCATAGAGGGCCTGAGAGACGCCCCACCAATGGGCAGTGCGGCCTGTTGCCGAGTCCAAATTAGGGTCCGACAATCGACAACTTCGATAGAAAAAGTCCCACGTATTTTTGCAACCCAGCCTGTAGCAAAGATGTAGTCGATTAATTCCGTTGCTAGTGAGTGGAGGGAAGGGCAGCAGGAGCAGTAGGATGCCAAATACACTCCCTTGGATTGGAGCCTCTCATCCGAAGGGATGACTTTAAGCATGATCTTCCAAGCTAAAAGCGAGATTTTCAGAGGGACTGTGGGATGCCACACCCACTGGCACCATCTCTGCTTCACACCCGTTGGTCTGATTGAGTTCCAGGCCCGAGCAACTGTAAGCTCCCCATTTGGCACGTCCAGCTAGATGTGTCTATCTTCAAAGTCTAATGTGTAGGTACCCTCCTGAGAGATGTGGTCAATGACTGATTGGGGGAGAGAAGGCGGGGTATCGGAGTTCCGAATCCAGCCTTGAGGGCCGATGAGGTCCCTAACTCTGGGCCTAACGTCAACATTGGTTAGGGCCGCAGAAGCTGGAATTTGCAGATTGCGCAGAGGTCCCTAGTCCGACCATTCTTCATCCTAAAAGTTGATGGTTCCTTTTCCAATGAGCCACCGGGAGCCTGAACGGAGCTGCTGGAAGGTGTCCCTAATTTTCCTTTAAATAGGAGAGACCTGGTAGGCAGCAGACTATCTCAGGGCAGCGACAGTACCATCCCCAGACTGGTAGCAGAAATCTCCAGAGTACTTGGCATGGACGTATTGACTCTAGCAGCTACCTTTGTATCTGAAAAGAGCAGTCCAAGCAAGCTTCATTCTATAGGCTTTCATGATGGATTTCAAGTTTCTTAGGCCCATGCCCCCTTCCGTTTTAGGCAGTGCAATTGTGCTCCACTTTCTCCAATGGTATTTGTTTTTGGTGCCCCCCACCCCCAAAAGAAATCAGCTAGGATTTTTTCCAGATCAGCTAGGACGTAGCTCGAGATGTCAATGGCTAATAGGGTATGGACGGGGATGCTAGTGAGTACATGGTTGATGAGGGTGAGCCGGCCCGCTTGGGATAGAATTTTGTTCTTCCAACTGAGAATTTTGGACTGCAGTTTGTCATAAAGAGGCTAAAAAATGGCACGCTTGGGTCTACCATGGAAGATGGGTACGCCCAGGTATTGAAATGGGGCAAGCGCTTTCTGGAAACCCAGAATGGCAGCCGCCGATCTGGAACTACCCTCAAACATACTAGAAGAAGGAATAAAGAAACTCTTGTTGACGTTGATGCGCTGGCTTGAGTAGAGCTCATAATCTGACAGAAATTTTTTGATCGCCATCAATGAGGATTTTGATCCGTTAGCGAAGAGAATAATGTCATCAGCAAACAGGAGGTGGGAGATTGTCGGGCATTGGGGATGCGTCTTGAAGGGCTGGCAAAGCCCTCTCTTCATGAGATTGTAAAAGCCTCGGCTGAGAGCCTCAGCTGCCAGAATGAAGAGGGGGGGGGAGATGGGGTCACCCTGGCGGAGGCCCCTCGAAGATTGAAAGAAACAAGCAATCTGCCCAGCATTTTTGAACCGATGTTATCCAACCATCATGAAAGCCAAATTTGGAGAGGACGGCCTTAAGGAACCTCTAGCTAAGTCTGTCATAGGCTTTCTCCATATCCAATTTGATGAGACAATTGTTGCCTCTAATTTTTCTGTTAATATCACGAGAACACAATTTTCCGCGATGGACCAGCCCTGTACGAAAGCTCCCTACTCGCTGGAGATAGCCTTAGGTAGGATCTTACCCAATCTTATAGCAATGATTTTAAAGAAAATTTTATATAAAGAATTACATAAGCTGATAGGTCTAAAATTTGAAAAGAGAGAAGGGGCGCTTATCTTGGGAATTAAGCAAATAAGCATGGCCAAGAGGGCCCTTGGGATGTTGTGTGCGCTGAAGAAGACTCGAGCCGCTTTCAGCAGGTCATGACAGATGATGTCCCAACATTCTCGAAAGAACGCCACCTAAAACCCGTCCGGGCCTGCTGTGCCATCGAGCAGGATGGCCATAACGGTTGTATGAAGCTCCTCCAAGGCCGGCTCCGACTGTAGCAGCAGATTATCTACATCCGTGACCAGCTTGGGGATGCAGTTCAGAAATTCGTTGGGAAGAGGAGTCCCTTCATCTTGAAGTAAATTCTGAAAGAACGTAACAGCTGCCTGTTTGATTTGGGACTGACTATTGAGCACCGTACCATCTGTTTGAGTAATTTGGAGAATCCTGGCTCTTCTAGCTTTACCCGTCGCCGAGTTATGGAAGAATTTGGTGTTCCGGTCCCCTTCTTGCAACTAGTGCGACCTGGACTTCTGTTTCCAGAAAATTTCTTCGCAAAGCTCGAGATGAGATAGCTTATATTTAGCATCTTGGACTTCTTGATGGGCATGAGGATCGGATGTGGACTGGGCAGCCATCTCTTCTCGCCTAAGATCATCTGAGGCCGCTTTAGCTTGAAGGAAAATGTTCCCAAACACTGATTTGTTCCAGCTAGTGAGGGAGCTTTTGACAGCTTTCAATTTAGCAATAAAAATCTACAAATAATTCCCCGAGGGGGACAACTCCCAAATAGTCCGAACGAGGTTAAGGAACCCCTCATGTTGACACCACATACGCTAAAATTTGAAAGGTCTAGGGCCTGAGGGAGAAGGGAGGGGGAAGATAAAAGGAGGGGGGCATGGTCTGAGTGGAGTATAGGAAGATGTTTGACTTGGAAGGTTGGGAATGCATGGAACCAGCGATCATTGCAGCAAACACGATCTAGCCGGGCCCACCTTCTGGCCTGACCGGCTTGGCTGTTACACTAAGTGAAATGATTGCCCGAGAAGAGGGCATCCATAAGACCGGCATTGTTGATAGCCGCAGCAAACTCAGCTACATTACTAGCATCAAAAGAAGTGGACCCACAGTGTTCGTCAAGGGAGAGCACCGCATTAAAGTCACCCCCGACCATCCAGGGTGAGTTGCAATTCAAGCTCAACGCAGTCAGATCATCCCATAAAGTTTTGCGCAGGATTCTGGAACATTTGGCGTAGACAAAGGAGAGAAGAAGCTTCCTCGGGTCCTTAGTTAGGTTAATTGAGAATGAAATCATCTAGTCTAAGTAGGAGATGGTCTGAGGAGTAATGGAGGAGTCTGCAAACACCCATATCTTCCCTCCCTAGTCGGCATTCGAGAGGGAAGAGTGGAAACCCAATTTCAGCCCAAATCTGACGCGCTTATCATCCCTAATCATCGGTTCCAGGATGATGAGAACGGCAGGGCTGAACTCACGCATGAGCCTCTTGATGGACCTGATAGTGGGAAGGTTTCCCACTCCGCGCGCATTCCAGATAAGGATTCTATCCATGGACCAAACCAATAGGTAGCCCATCCCTACACTTTAGTTTTCTCAACCTTCCGTACCAATTGGACTCGGCGACCAATTTGCTACTCATAGATTTCCGCTTCTGCACTCTTCTGGCTGGGACCGTGGGTCTGCTGCTGATCTTGGATCGAGTCGAATTAATTGCTAATGTAACAGGGTTGGTCGTACCATGATTGGAGGATTTGGGAGGAGGGGTGGGGGAATGAAATGAGATAAGCAAAGGCCTCTCCATAGGCCTTTTATGGGAGCTTCAGCTGTTCCAGGGGAGAGGTCCAGCCCAACTGGGGTAGATGGGAGACCGGGTGAAGCATGGCATGGCGCAGTCCGAAAACTGCCCCTGGTGAGAGATAGATCTATTGTTGGGGGGTCCTGGTGGATAGGGATTGATGTGTTGGGTGGAGGAGGTTGGGATAGGTTGTGAGGAGAGCGCGTTGGGTTGAAATAGGGTGATAGCTCAATAGCCAACTGACCTCTAGGAGAGAGTGGGTGCCTGTCACGAGCTGCATTCCAAGCTACAATTTCTGGGTCATCGGAAATTTCTTCAAAGTTCTCCCCAATCCTTAGGGGGCTGTTTCCTTCAGATAAGGCACGGCGAGGGGATGAGATGGCATTGGAGATGACAGCCATGTGTAGAACGGAGGAGGATGTGGTGGGGGGTTGCCGGGTGGCATTGGGGTCCACGATTGGGTGGGCTTGGATGGAGGAGTTTAGTTGTTGAGCACTAGGTAGGGGGACATTGTGGGAGAGGTTAGAGGGTGGTAAAGGGTAGTTGATAAGGCTATAGGAAGGGGGTGGGTGGGTAGGGGGATTTTATGACAACAAGGGAAGAGCGATGGTGGGTTGAGTGGGTGGGCTGGGTTGAGGACGGGTCGGGGAGGTGGTCTGATGCACAGGTGGGGGGACTGGGTGTTAAAAAGGAACGCTCCACTCACTGCCTGGTTGATTCTTCATGCCCGGGAAAATTCTCTTTGTTCTCAGACAACCAGAAGGAATGGTTTATTGAAGGCCAGATGGTAAAGGATTTGCCTGCAACCTGGAATATCCTTCGAGAGTGGATGTCTGCGCCTTGGTAGATGATAACCTTGACACGAGCTACCACCTGATCGACTCCCAATGTGGAGCTGCTCTCTACTTCCACCACATCCCCAATGGTATTCCCCAAGGCCCGGAAAACCGATTCCATCCAGGCGTGGGTCGAGATGCCCAAAAGCCGAAACCAGATGCCTGCTCCAAGCGGGTTAAGATTCGGTGATTAAGCCTCTACTTTAATGAATCTCATCTTCATCTGCAGTATGGAGTTGGAGAAGAGGGAGGTAAGCCCAAATCACGAATTGAAGACTAGGAGGAAAGAATTTAGACTAAGTCGCGAGACTTCCACAACCGCAGACGAGTATCTGGCATTCCTGAATTCTTGCAGAATATGGGAAACCTGCACGTTACTGTCCCGAGCTTGGCCAACTAAGGCCAGAGTCAGCTTTAATTTTGAGCGCTACACTCCTATTATCAGATCGGACAGTTAGTGACTCTTGGGCCAGATAAGGCATGGCGTACGTACTGGACCCTCTGGTTCTCACAAACATTTGGTCGAACATCTGGGGGGCGTGGGAAGATGGGGTTCTCACAGACATTAGGTCGAACATCTGGGGGGCGTGGGAGAATGGGGACTTGCATAGCTTGGACAAATGATCTGGCCTCTGATTAAGAGTTGATGGGGTTAATGTTCACTTCCCAAGTATAGGGTTGTGATGTAGTAATAAACTGGGTGAGACCGAGGTCGAATCCACAGGGACTGAAACCTGTACGTGATCTGAAACTAACTAGAACTAGAACTAGAATGAGATGAAATCTAAATCAAGTATAAATTGAGGGATAATGATGAAATAATTATCTAAAACTTAAAGAATTCACTGAAAGGAAACTAGGGATTCAGATGATCCACTTGTAGAGATCATGGAGATCTACACTTGCATCAAGTACTCAACTGGACTTAGAGTCCCATCTTCATCCAGTTGAGAGATATAATCTAAAAATCAAGAATGAACTTTATTTAATCTAGTTTCAATAGATCAGACAGGGCCTTGCTGAAACAGGGTCTCGGACGCTCTGTAAACAGGGCCTGCGTAATCAGTTACGCTGTGTTGACGGTGGGGCCCACTTCACTGCTGTTTTGAAATATCCATGTAGTCCACTGCATTCTACTCAAAAAACCGTATAGAGATGGCTGGTTTTGGATCGAGTTAAGTGTGACCTATTGAATTTAAAACCTGTCGTCCATTCAACGAACTGGCGCTGTTTCCATTCATACTCGTGCATGAGTCTGAAAAACCACCATGTGTATGGTCGGTTTGACATCCTGGGATGAATGGACGGTCCAGATGGACCACATGATGATCGACGGTGGGCCGAGGTCAGAGTTGGTGCGGACTCTGCGGAACGAAAACGGTAGTTTCCGTTTTCACATGAAATTCACCGGGTCAGCAGGCACTGACTGTTTTGTTTTCTATGGTGCACAGCGAGTGCACCATTTCAGTGTGCTCCTCTTTGAAAAGTGGGTCCCACCATGGTGTCTATGTATGATCTGCTTCGTCCATCCGTTTTATAACCTCAATTAGGGGGTTGAGGCCAACTTTGAAGTATATCTGTATATCAGGTGGGCCGTAAATCATGATTTTAGGGCTGATCTGTCCATTGGGCCACTTACAGAGGGATCCACTAACTGAAATTCGACGAGTATGGTCAATTTAGAGTCCTCGGGCACATATAGAGTCTCGAGCTGAACGGATGGTGGGAACCCCATGATCTTGCATTCTGGACGATTTTTGGGCCACTTGAGCTTCAGTTTCTCGATTTCCTCGGATATCTGGTGTGTAAATCCGTCGATCTTGGTCCCCTGGGGTCCATCCCATGCCTTTGTGAATTCTGAGCGTTAAATCTTAGCTTTTAGCATCCTTTCCAGTTCACGCTCCTAGATTCACCTTGCATCATAAACATGATTAAAATCAACCGTTAAGTAGTGTCATGTTCATAAATCCTAGTAAATGGGGTCTAATATGCAATATTTGACCCTTAA
Source organism: Magnolia officinalis (assembly GCA_021015155.1). Lineage (NCBI taxonomy): Eukaryota > Viridiplantae > Streptophyta > Magnoliopsida > Magnoliales > Magnoliaceae > Magnolia > Magnolia officinalis. The sequence continues at coordinate 58,073,966 of JAJHSJ010000011.1, forward strand.
CACAACCCCTAACTAGCATTTTGCTAGTCCCGAGCAAAGTATACGAAAAATAAATTGAGAATTATAGGATAATTTCTAAAAACTAGAATGATTTTGGGAAACAATCCAGATACTAGAAGTCTAAGATTCATGAATGTTGGGCATTACTTTCTCTTGGACTTAAGCACACGGAAAATGTCATAATCAAGTTCTAAGCATTAATCCACCAATTAGAAAACTTCTAAATGTTAAGATCCATGAGTGTATAGTATGATCTCAGCTTATCAACATTAATATTTACTTCTCTCTTTCATGATATCATTGGTAACAAATAAGAGAACTCATGACAACCAAAACCAAAACCAAAACCTGCCTCATAGATCAACATTCCACCCTTGATTTTTCTGTTAAAAGTAATGTTAATGAAAGGAATCAAATCCTCACCTATAGAGAGAAAACCTATAGTGAAGATCAATCGCCCTTTTTTTTTTTTTTTTTTTTAAAAATGTTAACCATGGGGAATCGACTCTACACCTATGGGGAGCAACCCATGGTGAAGTTCATTCGCCCAACCCTTTCCTAGGTATTCTCTTTTTCTTTCATTCTTCTTATTGAACAGGATAGACAAATTCCTCAGGTTGGTTCCTTTCATGCTTACTGATTACCAAGTCAATCCTTTAATATTGAACTAAAACCTCAATGCATAAGCGAGATGTGATATGTGAAATCATGACCCCATCAATGTTTTAAAACTTCTAATCATGAATTAATAATTCGAACTCAACTGTGAAATGTATCAGGTAACTAAGTCCAAGGAATGTCAATCCCCAACACTCCATATCTTAGAATTCTAACTCCAAAATGGTCGTCAAAATCACTTCAAATTCACAAGAAAGTCTAGAAAAAATTTAAAAATTGTCACAATTTTTGCTCACGACCAAGAAAACAATGATTAGTTAACCTAATCTCCCACCCCCAACCTAAAATCTACATTGTCCTTAATGTAAAAGATATATGAGCATGCAATTCAATTGGGACAACGACTGTACACGAGAAGTGATGGGAAGATAGTACCTGGATAACGAATCGAGAGAGAATTTTTCACAAAGATCTCATCATGAAAGCAAGTTAGTACAAGAGAGAAACCAACAAAAGCAATTATCCTAAACAATGCAGAAACCAAACTAACCTAGAACAGCATAAAGCAACCTATCCTAATCCTATGAAAGCAGGAAACCGACCTATACCTCCATCAGACTAGGAGATCAGTCCTGGTAAACAGGATCAGTGAGAGACATGGACATGTCCTCTGCATCAAATTTCTCGACAAATGACTTTAGTTGATGTCCATTCACTTTAAACTCATTGCTATTTTTCGGGTTCCGAATCTCGACAACCCCATAAGGATAAACATTAATAACGGTAAAAGGGTCGGTCCAACGAGATCGAAGCTTACCTGGGAAGAGATGTAATCGAGAGTTATACAAAATGACTTTCTGACCAGGCGTGAATGATTTCTGTAAAATATGTTGGTCGTGAAACGCCTTCATCCTGTCCTCGTAAATTCTCGAGTTCTCCTACGCATCGTTCGGATTTCTTCTAGTTCATTCAACTGAAGTTTGCGTAGCGAGCCAGCATTGTCCAGATTGAAATTTAAATTTTTGATCGCCCAATAGGCTCTATATTCCAACTCCACAGGAAAGTGGCAAGCTTTTCCATAGACGAGTATAAAGGGAGACATTCTAATGGGAGTTTTAAAAGAAGTACGGTAAGCCCATAAGGTAACGATCAATCAGATTGACCTATCCTTACGGTCAGGGTTAACCGTTTTCTCTAAAATATGTTTGATCTCCCTATTGGAAATCTCACTTGCCCACTTGTCTGTGAGTGGTATGGGGTGCTCACCTTATAAGAGATACCATATTTCTTCATTAAACTCTCGAATGGCCTATTGCAAAAGTGTGAGCTCCCATCACTAATGATAGCTCAAGGCATTCCGAATCGGGAAAGGATATTCTCTTTTAGGAATTTAATGCGTGTGATGGTCATTAGTCTGACACGGAATCGATTCGACCCATTTAGTGACATAGTCTACGACAAGCAAAATATATAAGTTTTCAAAAGATTGGGGGAATGGTCCCATGAAATCGATGCCCCAGCAATCAAATGCCTCTATGATAAGAATGGGATTCAAGGGCATCATATTTCGATGGGACAATGCTCCCAATTTTTGACAACGCTCACAAGCTTTGGAAAATGCGTGAGTGTCCCTGAACATAGTGGGTCAGTAAAAGCCACACTGCAGAATCTTAGCCGTGGTCTTTTCAGCAGAAAAGTGACCACCACAGGCCTGTGAGTAACAGAAGGAGATGATACTCTGATGCTCATCGTCTGGCACACATCTCCTCAAGATTTGGTCGGGGCAATATTTAAACAAATATCGATCATCCCAGAAAAAGTTGCGCACCTCGGTGAAAAATTTCTTCTTATCTTACGCAGTCCAATGTATCGGTATGGAACCTATGGCAAGATAATTAGCGATATCAGCGAACCAAGGTGAATGGGAAACTCTAAACAATTGTTCATCAAGGAACATGTCATTGATATGTGTCGTCTCAAGGGAATCAGAGGTATCAAGGCAAGAAAGATGGTCAGCCACTATGTTCTCTACTGCCCTTTTATCTTTTATTTGTAGGTCAAATTCCTGGAGTAGGAGGATCCATCGTATCAGGCGGGACTTAACATCATTCTTAGACAGAAGATACTTGAGCGCCGCGTGATCAGTGTAAATAATGATCTTGGATCCGATCAAGTATGACCTAAATTTGTCCAAAGCGAACACTACGGCCAAGAGTTCCTTTTCCGTAGTCAAGTAGTTCACTTGGGCAGGATTTAGAGTCTTACTCACATAATGAATAATGTAGGGTTTCTTATCTTTTCTCTGGCCTAGAACCGCCCCAAGAGTATAATCAGATGCGTCGCGCATAAGTTCAAAAGAAATGCTCCAGTCGGGTGGCTGTATGATGGATGCACTGGTCAACATGCCCTTAAGCTTAGTAAAAGCTTCCTGACATGGTTCAGTCCACTCATATGGTGCATCTTTTTGAAGCAGATTATATAGAGGACGAGAGATAAGACTAAAGTCCTGTTATGAATCATCTGTAAAACCCGGCATGTCCTAAGAAGGATCGCACGTCCCATATGTTCTTGGGTGGAGGTAGGTTAGAGATAAGATCGATTTTTGCCTTATCCATCTTGATTCCTTTGGATAAGATAATATGTCCAAGGACAATTCCCGTATGAACCATGAAATGACACTTCTCCCAATGAAGTACCAAGTTCTTTTCCTCACATCTTTTCAAAACACATTTAAGGCTTTCTAAGCACTCGCTAAAAGATGACCGAAGACAAAAATCGTCCATGAAGACCTCTAGATATTGTCACACCATGTCAGAAAAAATACTTATCATACATCGTTGAAAGGTTGCAGGGGCATTACATAGTCCGAATGGCATCCTTCGATAAGCAAAGGTGCCGTAGGGACATGTAAACGTAGTCTTTTCTTGATCTTCAGGGGCGATCTCTATCTGATTATAGCCCGAATACCCATCAAGGAAATAGTAATAGAAATTACCAGCTAACCTTTCCAAGATCTGATCAATGAAGGGTAAAGAAAAGTGGTCCTTTCTTGTGACGATATTTAACTTCCTATAGTCAATGCACATTCTCCAACCAGTAGTAACTCTGGTTGGCACGAGTTCATTATTGGCATTGGCTACGTTGGTGATCCCAGACTTCTTAGGAACCACCTGAGTTGGACTCACCTATTGACTATCGGATATAGGGTGTATGATACCTACATCCAATAGTTTAAGAACTTCGGCCTTAACCATTTTCTTCATGTTTGGATTTAGTCTACGTTGTGATTGCCGAGCGGTCTTCACATTATCCTCAAGATAAATGCGGTGAGTATAAATCAAGGGGTCGATTCCCTTGAGGTTCACAATCTTCCATCCCAGGGCTCCCTTATGCTTAAGGAAAGTCAATATGAGCATACTCTCTTGTTCTTTCTCAAGGTGGGTAGAAATCACCACCGGATATGTCTCATCTTGACGTAAATATGCATATTTTAAATCAGAGGGCAAAGGTTTTAGGTCAAGCTTCGGTGGCTTGAGGTTAGATGGTAGAGACACTTCATCAGTTTGGGGCAACTCTTCAAATTATGGCCTCCACCGGTTAACTTCAAGTACCGGCACAACATCAAGCATGACACACGTCTCCCTAATCATGTCATCATCAAACTCATGGGAGTGGGCCAGGCACGTCTCTATAGGATCAGAGGATAAGATAAAGGTGTCGTATCTTCCACGAAAGTGTCAATCATGTTAATATCGTGGATATCGTCATCTTCTTCTAACCGTCTGCCAGTGTTGAAAAAGATATTCATTTCTAATGTCATATTCCCGAAAGACATACTCATAACACCATTCCTGCAATTGATAATTGCGTTTAAAGTGGCAAGGAATGGGCGACCAAGAATGACAGGAATCTGAGTGCTCGTGTTACTGATGGGTTCGATATCCAGGATGATGAAATCTACTGGGTAGTAAAATTGATCAACCTGGACCACACATCCTCAATTATCCCTCTTGGTACACGAGCAGAGCGATCAGCAAGTTGTAGTGTGGTTAAGGTGGGTTTTAATTCACCTAAACCCAACTATTTGTATACCGAGTAGGGGATAAGATTAACGCTCACTCCTAAGTCAAGAAGTGCGTGCTCAATTCGATAGTCCCCGATTACACATTATATGGTTGGGCTACCGGGATCCTTGAATTTTTGCGGCACATCTTGCTTTAGGATGACACTCACTTTCTCAGTCAGGAAATTTTTCTTTTGAATATTCTGCCGTCTTTTAGTCGTACATAAGTCTTTCAAGAATTTGGCATATGAAGGTATTTGTTTCATGGAATCAAGTATAGGAATGTTGATCTTCACTTGTTTTAACACCTCTAGAATATCCTAAGAGTTAGAGAGAGATTTTGGTGTAACCAACCGTTGGGGAAATGGAGCAACTGGCTTCTCTAGAAGTTCCGGTTCTAATTTTTGTGGGACATCACTAAATCTATCATTGTTGCCCTCTTCTGGTTCTTGAGGCTTTTCGGGCCTAAACGGAAGGGTTTTACCAATAATCTTCCCACTCCTAAGAGTGGTGATAGATTTAGCATGCTCCATCTGATTTGAAAAGCTTGGATCACTTATCTCGTACTGTGGTTTAGGATTGGGGAGAGGTTGTGCACGAAACATCCCCTTTTCTATAACCGTCATACGTGAATCCATCTTTTGCATAAAGTCTGTAAATCCTCGCACTGCCTGAGCCAACTCTTATATGAAATTTTGAACCGGTTCTTCTTGAGGTTTCCTCTGATTTGGATTTTGATTGAAGAAACCTTGAGAGGTAGCAGTTTGTCCATTCTTCCAACTAAAATTTGGGTGATTTTTCCAACCAGGATTATACGTATTAGAGGTAGGTCCATTAAAAGGTCTTTGATAGTTATTTATGGCATTAGCTTGCTCATTCAGCACTCCTCGAAAAGTAGATATTGTAGGACAATTTTCAATTGTGTGAATGTTACCATCACAGATGCCGCACACAATTTCATTAACCTTATCCTTCTTTCCTTCCATAGCTTCGAATTTTCTTATGAGATTAGTCACTTTATAATTGAGATCATCCTCTTCTTTCAGGAGATACACTCCACCTTTCTCCTTAGATTGAGTTGGCCTAGACGTGGTGTTCGATTTGGGTAATGGTCCCATGATTGTGAGTTTTTAGCAAGTCCATCTAGGTAATCTCATACCTCATCGACATCATTATTCATGAATTCTCCATTACACATTGTTTCGACTATTTGGCGCATGGAAGATATCAGTCCATCATAGAAAAAATTTGTAATGCGCCACGTTTCAAAGCTGTGTTGTGGGCATGAACTGACAAGATCTTTGAACCTTTCTCAACATTGGTAGAATGTTTCATCCTCCTTTTGGGCGAAGTTCATAATTGCTTTTCTAAGGGTAATCGTTTTATGATGTGGAAAAAATTTTCTTTATAAATTCCCTCTGCATATCATTCCATGTGCCAATGGATTTAGGACACAGTGAATGTAACCACGTCTTAGCCTTCTCCTTCAAGTAAAAGGGAAAGAGTTTCAGCCTGATTGTATACTCAGATATATTAGGGAAATATAAAGTGGTTATAATCTTATCAAACTCTTTTAAGTGTAGATACGGTTCTTCATATTCAAGCCCATGAAATTTAGGAAGGAGTTGGATCACCCCTGGCTTGATATTCATATGTCCCGTATTCTCAGGAAAAACCATACATGAGGGCGTGCTCACCCCTGCCGGTTGTAAATAATCGCATAAAGTACGAGGCAGGGGTGCTTGATGTACCTCATTCTCATCATGGACTTCCTCATTCTCAGGTGGAGGTAGTGCTTGAGGTTGATTTGCAGTCATAACCTCAATTCAGATTCTAAACTTAGACCTAAAAGAGAAAAATGAAATAAAAATCTAGAAATAAAGAGCGGATTTGGAAAGAAGCTACCAGATTTGGTGTTCCTAAGTTTAAACCTGCAAAATGAAACAAGAAAGTTAGTTTCTTTAAAAGAGAAATTCTAAAACTGGCAGAACAAATCAATCTAATTTCTAAAAAGAGAGAAATTCCTAAAAAGAAAGTTTCTAAAAACAATTTAGGAAAGTTCTAACTAGAAAGTCAATTAAGAAAAGAGATATGGAAAAAATAGAAATTAGAAATTAGAAAGAGCTTACCAACTTAGAAGTTTCTATCTTAAAAGCCTACAAAACAGGAAGATTAGTTTCTAAACAAAGGGTCTATAAATAGAAATTCCCTAAAAATAAAATAAGAAACAAAGTTAGAATAAAAAAAAACTTAGAATTAGAAACTTGCTAAAAAGGAAGACAAATCCTAATCTAAAAATATAAAGGAAGAATTTAAGAAAGAAATTACCAGCTTATCTCAGAATCCTACAAAACGAGAAAGTTGGGTTAGTTTCTAAAAAGGAAACAAAAGCTATCTAAAACTAAAGAAAAGAGAAAGTTACTAGAACATAGAAAATTTCTAAAAATTAAAGAAAATCCTGGAATTAGAAAATTCTAAAAGAAAAAACCCTAAAAATTAGAAAATTCCTAATTTTAAACTAATCCTAAAACCAGTTAAATTCAGAAAACATAGCCGTCAATCCCCGGCAATGGCGCTAAAAACTTGTTCACTCCCCAAGTATAGGGTTGTGATGTAGTAATAAACTCGATGAGACCGAAGTCAAATCCATAGAGACTGAAACCTGTCCGTGATCTAAAACTAACTAGAACTAGAACTAGAATGAGATGAAATCTAAATCAAGTATAAATTGAGGGATAATGATGAAATAATTATCTAAAACTTAAAGAATTCACGGAAAGGAAACTAGGGATTCAGAGGATCCACTTGTAGAGATCAGGGAGATCTACGCTTGCTTCAAGTACTCAACTAGACTTAGAGTCTCATCTTCATCCAGTTGAGAGATATAATCTAAAATCAAGACTAAACTTTATTTAATTTAGTTTCAATAGATCAGACGGTTGTAAATTAGAACAGATTCCATCACAAAACCATGCCCATGAGACAAAGCAAACAACAGAGTAAAAACCAATCCACAACCAACCTTTGTGATGTATAAATGTCAGGAAGAGTTCCGTCATCCAACCATGCCTAAGAGGCGATGGTGAACAACAGGGCTTCCTAACTGCATAATCAGAATAATATAGAGGAAAAACTCAAGCCATTGTAGAACTAATGTAACATCAGTCACATTAAACCATTAAAAACCAAAATCTTCCTTAAAATCAAACCGATCAAAACAAGTTCAACGGACATAATCCAAGCAGCAGAATCCTCCCATCCTGCTACAAGCTTCACCTCTTAGCCCTAGATAAAAGGTTTAACCAACCATGATTGGCTAGATCACTCAAAAATAAAATAACAAAACAGAAAAAAAAAAATTAAAACTCAAACTAATCTCTCTTTCTTCTCTCCCTCTCTCTCACGTGAGATTCCCCCCTTTTGTCTCTCTCTATTCTCTTGCTTATATGGCTGCTGGAGGTCGGCTGGGAATGTGGAGACTTCATACAGAAGTATCGGTTGCTGCTAAAATCGGTAAGTGCTTTCGCAGATTGATACGCAACAACAGAGGACAGCACCAACTTGCGTTTTGGAATCAAACTCACGACCTCTCATGCACGATCTAAGACGTTCAGGCTCCGGTCGGTCCCCCCTTGGGACGATTTTTGATGGTCCGGATCATTGGACCGATCCTCTTTATAGATGCAAAACCACCTGCAGCATTAGGGTCTTGGACGCTCTGTAAACAGGGCCTGCGTAATCAGTTACGTTGTGTGGACAGTGGGGCCCACTTCACTACTATTTTGCAAAATCCACGCCGTCCACTACATTCTGCTCGAAAAATAGTACAGAGATGGCTGGTTTTGGATCGAGTTAAGTGTAACCTATCGAATTTAAAACCTGCCGTCCATTCAACGAACTAGCGATGTTTCCATTCATACTCATGCATGAGTCTGAAAAACCATCGTGTGTACGGTCGGTTTAACGTCCTGGGATGAATGGACGGTCCAGATGGACCACATGATGATCGACGGTGGGCTGAGGTTAGAGTTGGTGCGGACTCTGCGGAACGAAAACTGCAGTTTCCGTTTTCACTTGAAATTCATTGGGTCAGCAGGCATTGACCGTTTTGTTTTCTATGGTGCACAGCGAGTGCACCATTTCAGTGCGCTCCTCTTTGAAAAGTGGGTCCCACCATGGTGTCTATGTATGATCTGCTTCGTCCATCCGTTTTATAACCTCAATTAAGGGGTTGAGGCCAACTTTGAAGTATATCTGTATATCAAGTGGGCCGGAAATCATGATTTTAGGGCTGATCTATCCATTGGGCTACTTACAGAGGGATCCACTAACTGAAATTCGACGAGTACGGTCAATTTAGAGTCCTCGGGTACATATAGAGTCTCGAGCTGAACGGATGGTGAGAACCCCATGATCTTGCATTCTGAACGATTTTTGGGCCACTTGAGCTTTAGTTTCTTGATTTCCTCAGATCTCTGGCGTGTAAATCCATCGATCTTGGTCCCCTGGGGTCCATCCCATGCCTTTGTGAATTCTAAGCGTTAAATCTCGGCTTTTAGGATCCTTTCCAGTTCACACTCCTAGATTCACCTTACATCATAAACATGATTAAAATCAACCGTTAAGCAGTGTCATGTTCGTAAATCCATGTAGTAAATGGGGTATAATATGCAATATTTGACCCTCAATAGTTAATGGCCTGTTCTGGGGAGGGGGATAGGGACAGCCGGGTAGGATTGGAGAGGGGTCGAAAGGGACGCAGGCTGGGGAGAGATGTTCTGGCCTTGCTATCTGGACAAGCAGGATCCTACCATCGACCCACTTGCCGTTTAGGACTCCCAGCGCTGCTCTTGCATCATCTTCATATTGAAATCTGATAAACCCATACCCTTGAGGTCTGTTGAGATTGGTGTTCCAAGGGAAGAACGCACTACACCAAAAATCTCTTGGTTTAACGATGGATTTAATCCGTCGCTATCGAAAAATGTCCGTCGCTAAGCCTTCTCGAAAATCCGTAATCCGAACGTCGCAGAATTTCGCGACGGACCAAAACCCGTCGCTAAATTATGATTTACGACGGATTTTTGTTCGTTGTAAGTAGGCGACGGACTAAATCCTACAACGGACAAAAATCCGTCACAAATTTTGATTTTGCGACGGAATATCAGTTGCAAATTCCCGCCCAAAATACCAAATGGTGACGCTTTTCATTTGCTTTTGTGACGGATCATGGTCCGTCGTAAAAGGACTTTTGCCTTGACATTAAATTTTTTTCTTTTTTTTAAGAATATGGTGGAAAATTAAGTTTTTTTGTAGTCTAATAATTGTTTTTTAAAAGAATTTCAGTGGTTTAATTGTATATATTTGTATCTATGATTATTTTTTAACAATTGATTGAATGCAAAAAGAAAATTTATTTTGTTTTTATATCAAATGAGTGGAATTTTTTGTTTTTATTTTTTAATTTAAAACTAATATTTAAATGATTTGTAATATCATATGAAAAAGAATATTGAGAAGTTTAAAAATTTTAACAATGTTAGAGAAAAAAAATTAGATTTTGAAAAATAAAAATCGGGATTTAACAAAAATCTATTTTGTGGGAACAAAAAAGAATATTGAATAAAGTTGATAAATTTGAAAAAAAAAAAAAAAAAAAAAAAAAAAAAAAAAAAAAAAAGCATTTGATTTTGAGAAAAAAACAAAAATCCTAGAAAAGAAAATTAAAAATATTTTTAAAAATGTGAAAATTTTCACAATGTTGAAAAATGAAAATATTTTAAAAAAGAAAATGAGAGTTTGAAATTTGAAAAATAAAATAAAATTGAGAAGTTCAATAAAAATTGACAAGTTCGAATAAAATGCTTTCTAAAAATGGAGAAGTGAAAAAGAATTGAAAATTTTAAAATAAAACGATATTAAAAAAAAACGATACTTAATCAAAAAAACAAACATTTTGAAACGAATAATAAATAAGTTGAAAATTTTCGTGATTTTGAAAAATAATTTAAAATGTTCAAAATTCGAAATTAAAAGAAAAAGTTATTTATAAAAACACTAAGATTTTGAAAATATATATATATAATTTTAAAAAAACATTGAAAAGTTGAAAACAACATGATGCTTTTGAAGAAAAAAAATTGGCATTTTTGAATTTTTGGGAAAAAAAAAATTAATTTGTGAAAATTTTAGATATTTTGAAAATAAAAATTCAGAATTTGTATTTTAATTTATTTTTTGAAATATTTTATAATAAAAATTATATTTTGTTAAAAGTTTTCAAAGAAAAATTAAGAGTAAAAAAATCTACATTTTGAAAAAAAAAATATTATTTTTAAATGGAAATTGAAATTTATCTGTGAAAAAATATATTTTTTAATAAATTATTAGGCACATCCACTAATTGAACTTTTAACCATTTTTGGACAATAGAATTAGTACAGATTGAAGAGTAAATAACATCATATGTTTAAATCAAATTTCACTCAAATTGTTGATCAATCTTGTATGCCCAATATCTTTCTCATATGTAGCTAGCCTGATTGGGGTGAGTAACTAGTCAAATTGAGGGTATTGATCAATAAAATAGAGTGAATGGACTACACATATAAAACGGGCTAAATATTATTGTCAAAATTGTGAGCCAACTTATTGACCTCGTGAGAACCTAAGAATTGATGTTAATAAGTTTTGTGGGGCCCATCATGATGTATGTCGAACATCAACACCGTGCATTTCATGTGTCCCCTTTAGGTTATGAGATATCTCAAAAATCATCCGTAAATGAAACTCAAGTGGGCCTTACCATCTAAAACCATGTCAAGACATTTTAAAAATATAAAAGCACTTGGCGGGGCCCACATGAGTTTTGGATGCGACTAAAACTTGGTTTCACCCCTCATCCAAGTGGAACACACATAATGAGTGGGTTGGATATGTAATCACATTAAGGCAGGCCCAATATATGATTATGAATGTTTTAAGGAATCCCCTCTACATTTAGGTTAGTCATTACCCCTACCAGAGTAAACTCTGTGGGGTCCACCGTTATTTATTTATTTTATCCACTCCGTTTATCCATGTTAACAGATAATTTGAGGTCTAAAGAATAAATTTCGTGATTTGATAAAAATCTATTTTGTGGGAAAGAAAAAAGAATATTGAATAAATTTGATAATTTTGAAAAAAAGAATTTGATTTCGAGAAAAAAAATAATGTCCTGAAAAAGAAAATTAAAAAGATTTTAAAAAAAGTGAAAATTTTGATGATGTTAAAAAATGAAAATATTTTGCAAAAAGAAAATGAGAGTTTGTATTTTGAAAAATAAAATAAATGCTTTTTTTTTAATGGAGAAGTTAGAAAGAATTGAAAATTTTAAAATTAAAGGATATTAAAGAATCGATACTTTAACTAAAAACAAACATTTTGAAACGAAAAATAAAGTTGAAAAAATTTGTCATTTTAAAAAATAATTGAAAATGTTAAAATTTTGAAATTAAAAGAAAAAGTTATTTATAAAAACATTGAGATTTTGAAAAAATATATATATCATTTTTTTAAATTGAAAAGTTGAAAACAAAATGATGCTTTTAAAGAAAAAAAAAATCGACATTTTGGAATTTTTGAGAAAAAAAATTTAAAAGGTTAGGAAAATTTTTGAGATTTTGAAAATAAAAATTCAGAATTTGTATTTTAATTTTTTTTGAAATATTTTATAATAAAAATGATATTTTGTTAAAAATTTTCAAAGAAAAATTAAGCCTAAAAAAATATACATTTTGAAAAAAAAATGTTATTTTTAAATGGAAATTGAAATTTATCTGTGAAAAAAAAAATGTAGCCCGATCGGGGGAGTAAATAGTGAAATTGAGGGTAATGATCCGTAAAATAGAGTGAATGGACCAACATATAAAATGAGCCAAATATTTTGGTCAAAATTGTGACCCAACTTATTGACCTCGCGAGAACCTAAGAATTAATGTTAGTAAATTTTGTGGGCCCCATCATGATGTGTGTTGGACATCAACACCATGCATTTGATGTGTCCCCATTAGGTCATGAGATATCTCAAAAATCATCCGTATACGAAACTCAGGTGGGCCATACCATCTAAAACCATGTGAAGACATCCTGAAAATTATAAGCACTTAGTGAGGCCCACATGAGTTTTGGATGCGGCTGAAACTTGGTTTGACCCTTCATCCAAGTGGGACACACATAATGAGTGGGTTGGATATGTGAATCACATTCAGGCAAGCCCAACATATGATTATGAAAGGAAACCCCTCTCCACTCCATTTAGGTGATTTACTAATTACCCTGAGTAAGCTTTGTGGGGTCTACCATTATTTATTTATTTTATCCATTCCATTCATCCATGTTAACAGATGATTTGGGGTCTTAAGAACAAAAAGGAAGCATATCCAAAGCTCAAGTGGACCACACCACAGGAAATAGTGTGATTGAACCTCTATCATTGAAAAATTCTTGGGGGCCATAGAAGTTTTGGATCAAGCTGATGTCTGTGTTTTCTCTTCATTCGAATCTTTTTGATAATATGAACAGGTTGGATGACAAATAAACATTACTGTGGGCCCAAGGAAGGTATCAACGATGTAAATCATTATTCACATTGTTCCGTGTGGCATGGTCCACTTGAGTTTTGGATTTATCGAAAATTTGGGATCAACCCACACCGTTCATCCATTTTTCGAGATCATTTTAGAGAAATATCTAAAAAAATGAATCATATCCAAAGATTAAATGGACCGCACCACAAATAAGGGAAACAGATTGGCTACTTCCCCTAACATTGGCCAATGGCTGGTGGTTGGTGCCCTGTGGGCCCCACCATGATGTATGTGTTTAATCCATGTCGTTCATCTATTTTTAAAGATCATTTTACGGCATGAGACAAAAAATTAGGTATATCCCAATCTGAAATGGACCACATTACAGGAAACGGTGTTGAATGAGCATCAACCATTAAAAACATTTCAGGGACCATAAAAGTTTTGGATCGAGATGATTTTTGTTTTTCCCCTTCATTTAGGCATGTATGACCTAATAAACAGATTGGATGTCAAATAAACAGTACAGTGCGCCTTAGGAGGATTTTAATGATGGATATCCCATCACTATTGTTTTCATGTGGTGTGGTCCACCTGAGATTTACATACCTCTCATTTTTGTAATAAATCTCTAAAATGATCTTTAAAAATGGATGAACGTAATGGATGAAATACATACATAATGGTGGGGCCCACAGAGCACCAACCACCCCGTGGCTGGTGTCTTGGGAGTGACGCCGACCATTAAAAACTTCTATTGGCCACAAAAGTTTTAGATCAAGCTGTTATTTGTGTTTTCCTTAATTCTTCATGTTTTTTTTGAAAACTTTTGAATAGGTTGGATTTCAAATAAACATTACGATGGGCCTTATGATAGTTTCAACGATGGGAATCACTCTCCCCACTGTTTTCTGTGGTGGGGTCCACTACAGATTTTTATCTGCCCCATTCTTTGGCTCATGACTTAAAATGATATCTCAAAATGGATGGACGGTGTGGATATAACAAATACATCATAATGGGGCCCACAGAACTTGGTGATGTAACTTAGAGTACAGTGTGAGGGGGAAGCGGATTGTGTAGTGAGTAACTCACTACGCTTAGCGTACTAAGTAAACTCTGTGAGGTCCACCATGATTTATGTATCTGATCCACTCCGTTCATCCATTTTGCCAGATAATTTTAGTGCCTAATCCCAAAAATGAAGCATATATAATGTTTAAATGGACCACACCACAGGAAACATTTGAATTGAATGTCTACCGTTGAAAAAATCTTGGGGGCCAAAGAAAATTTGGATCAAGCTTATATTTGTGTTTTCCCTTCATCCATGTCTTTATGATCTTATGAACAGGTTGGATGATAAATAAACATCACCGGGGGGCCTAGAAAAGTTTCAACGGTGGAAATCTTTATCCCCACTGTTTCCTGGGGTATGATCTACTTGATCTTTGGATATGCTTCAATTTTGGGCTCAACCCCTTAAATTAGATGGGAAAATGGATGAATGGCTTAGATAGGCCACATACATTCAAGGTGGGCCCAATTGAATTTACAGCATACAATAAGAGCGTACTGAGTAACTCAGTATGCAATCCGATTTCGGTATTAGGGCATTCAGAGAGACGCCCTAATTCTCGAACCCTCTCTCTCTGTCTCTCGCATCCTCTCCCTCCTCTCTCTCCCTATCTCTTGCACCCTCTCCCTCCTCCTCTCTCTCTCTCTCTCTCTCTCTCTCCTCCTCTCTCTCTCTCTGATCTCTCCACCCTACCGCGCGTTGCTGAATGTCCTACCCACGCACGCCCTCTCTCTCTCTCTCTCTCTCTCTCTCTCTCTCTCTCTCTCTCTCTCTCTCAATCTCTCCCAATCTCTCCCAATCTCAATACAGATTTAGGGATTTGGGGATTTAGCAATTTGGGGATTTAACAATTTGTGGATTTTAGGGATTTAGGGATTTTAGGGCGCATTACTTCACATTGTTGAAGTGGTGCATCCAAATAGCCCTAAATCGCTAGCCCAAAGTCAAGTTCCACAACCAAGACCCTGGGCCCTAAATCACATTATTATCTCTCTAATAAAAATGCTACTAGTTATATGTGTTGTGTATGGTATTATGTGGATATATGAATAATGCATGATGTGGGTTTTTCTAATGTGTTGTGTGTACTAGTATGTGGATATATGAATAATACATGATGTGGGCTTTTCTTATGTGTTTCAAAGAATCATAAGCTCATTGACTGTGGGATGTGTTCTATTTCTTTCATCTGTTCTGCGCCAATCACTAATAATCTGGGTAACCATGATTCTATTATAGATTGCCATTGAACCAAATAACTTCGGATCCAATAAAACAACTAAACATAATGTGAAGCGCACTTCATTGCTGGACAGTGCACCCGAAAATAAACAATTGTTGTTGTTGAAACTTGAAAGCTCAGATTGAATTAGCTTGAATTGAGAGAAATTCAAGATAAAGAAGTCTAGAACAAAGAAACTTCATATGGCAGGCTTTCAGTTTACACGATTGTGCTAGCCCATGGTTCAGTGATCCAAGCCATTGATATTGTTTGGCTGACTGTCCGTGGCCAATGCACCTAAAATCTCTCACACAGGAAGATGAAATCATGATCCTTCAATAGGTTAAGGATGCTTTTGATGATATTTAGTGCAACCAAAGACCCTGTTAAGAAAGATAATACAACAATAATTCATGTTTCAAATTGAAAAAAGGCCAAACAATCTGCTTTTGATGATATTGTTGTTGTTCTCAATACTGACTAGCAGTGCCAAATTGGATTGGACTCTACCGAGTCTGAGTTGACTCGAACGAGTCATATATCCACATAATACCATACACAACAACAGCCCTAAATCACTGGCCCAAATGAATTCAAGGAAATTCGAGGAAATCAAGTTTGCTGCTGTTTATTTATTTTTTTTTTTGTTTTTTTTTAAGTGTGGGATAAAAAAGAAGAAGAAGGAGAAGCTCTAGCAGATGAAATGTATTTAGGTCATTTCACCCTCTCAAGAAGGTCATTTAGAGACTTGAAATTAACTTGGAATTTTTTAACAAATCAAAATTTTCATATGCTGATAGTGTTCATAGACATGCAATAAAAAATAATGCATATGCTACAAATGGAAGTCAAATCAAACCATTGAAATTGTGGAGTCCACTTTATATGGATCCTTCATCAAATATTACACTAGATTAATGTCCTAACTAGCAGACTGAGAGACAACTAAAGGACATTTGAAATGAAAAAATAAAAAATAAATTATCAATTGCTTCTTTTTTTTTTACCAAAAAGCCAAGATTCCAGTGCTTCACAAGAGATTACAGAGCTTCGGGATGGCCCAACAAAAAAAGGGGGGACCACCTATCATAAGATATGGATAGGATAAAGACTCAAAACCCTTATATAAGACGGACCTACACAAAATCAAAAAAACTCTCTCACTGCACCCAGACCCACCCTATCAAGGAAAATCAACCCCTTAATGGTCTCAGGGAGATCAGCAGCACACTCAATAACCCGAGACTCTTGCACCTCGCTACCTCAGCAAGCAAGCCCATCAGCCGGGTTGTTGCCTTCGTGGTGGATGAAACTGAGGGAGATGACACCTGTGGTCATGATTTTCTGAATCCTATCAACCCAGGGTCTCCCTTGCCATGAAGGAGAGGATCTGCCCGCCAGAAGATCAATGACCAGCTTGGAGTCCAATTCGAGCACTATCTGTCGGTACCCTCTGATGAGAGACAACAAGAGCCCGTCATAAGCCGCTCTCATCTCCGCTCTGTTGTTGGATCCCCTCCTGTAACCAGAAAAGAAACCAAACAGGAACCTCCCCTTATCATTTCTGACCAGGCCTCCTCTACCTGACATCCCTAGGTTGTTCCTGGCAGAGCCGCCGATGTTGAGCTTAACCCAGGCGCTGGGAGGCTTAACCCAACGAATGATTTCCAGATGAGATTTGCTATGCAGTGGGACCGGCAAGCCAAAGCTTTCCCAGATGAGGAACCTCCCATAAGACGGAGCCTTGAACTTTATATCTGAAGCAGATAACTCCTTCAACCAGAACTGGATACGAGCGAGGCAGGCGATGAAACAAACCTGCTAATTTTCTTGCCTGGCGGCATTTCTTGATTTCCAAATTTCCCAAAAAATAAGACCAGGGAGGGATTTGCGAATGGATGGCGGGACTCTCCCATTTGCCGAGGCTATCCACCATTGCCGCACCCTATCCTCCACCGATCGATTGAGGGAAAACGTGATTTCTAGCCGTGCTCCAACATGCGATCAAATCTGAGAAGCTAGCTTACCATAGAGGAAAAGATGGGGGATGGATTCTTAGCTAGGCCCCTGGCTGTTACCTTCACTACAGCATACACACCTGGACGCCAAACAGATGCCTTTCGCCTGAACTCTTGCATCCACAGCCACTGCATGTTGAAGGAGCTTCCACAGGAATAGGGCAATTTTTGGGGGGAGATTACCTTTCCAAACCCACTCAGACCAGCTTTTAGCAAAGTTGGGCGTCCTACAATTCGCCCATGCTAACTTTAGGGAGAAAGAACCAGACGGCTCTAGAGGCCAAAAACAGGCGTTGGCTTCAGCAGAAGTGAAGAAACATCCCTGAAAATTGAACTCCAGCACCTCTTGAGACAATAGGACGAGGGTGGAGGATGGAGGCAGCGGCCCAGCTGGACCCAAGAATTCCTTGATCGTCATCGACAGGAGCGCGGAAGGGATTGGCCTGATTGTGTGCAGCAGGAGGGGGCCCAATCCAGACCAATTATCTTACCACAGGTTTCTTTCTCTAGCACCCATGTTCCACTGAACGATGGTATCTAACTTGGGAATCATTTTAGAAACCTTTTTCCATAGGGGAGATCCCACAGTAAAAGGCGAAGGGGCCATGCTTGGCGCGCATGAGCTGGACCCAAATGCCATTAGAATCTCCAAACTTCACAGCCCAGGCCATCTTCATTCTTAACGCATCCAGCGTCAACCAATTATCAATTGCTCTAATTCAACAAACAAATGTCCACGGGCAAAGGTTCTCATTATCAACCAATTTGATTTTAGGATTATGAATTATATAGAGCAGAGTTTGACGATTCAGGTGATTTAATTTGAGTTACATATGTGTTAAGGGTTCTCGTTATCAACCAATCTGATTTTAGGATTATGAAATTGATTTTTTGCAATGATGACATGGTGTCGGAGTTTGTCTATAAATCTCATGGTTTAGTGGATATGGTATGCCATGTTGGAATGTAAATTTTGAAAAGGTAAATCCTCGGATTTATTTAAAATCACGTTGAGATTGATTCATAAAATTAGCAAAAGCCACCATCCACGAAAGACACTGTTTGAAAATATCACATACTTTCCTATCACATATTTTATTCAATGTCATGCTCTGAGTTCTGTTTATCTATTTATGTATGGAGAACAGGTGGTGCTGGTATCTGGTGAGACTGATTGCAGGAAAACAACTCAAGTTACCAGTTCTTTGCTTTGTCTTGTTTTATGGTATCTGTAATGTATTTTGTAGAGTTTCATTTAGAAATGTGTTGTTATCAACATATGCTTCTACATGGTTAATTGCTTTGATTCTACATTTAGAAATGAGTTGTATTTTGAATTATGTTCATTTAGATTACAAATTTTGATGTGATTGTATATAGATTAGGACAATTGGTTACCCATTTGAGGGTTTTTATGTGGCCAGGCATAGATACAGTGTGCTCCTTGGTGCATAAAAATCCTTAAGTTGTCCCTGTTCGGACAGTTCAAGACCGGATAAAATGTAATGCTTTCATTTTAGTAATTCAAATACACTTGCCTTTTCTATGCATCATCTCTCTGTCTGCTATATACAAAAGCTCCTTGCACCTTGGGCAATCAATGTTTCATCTATAATCTGTCTACTATATATAAAAGCTCCTTGCACCTTGGAGATACATTTCCTAGCACATTTTTGACAGTTTTTTAAACATAAGTTTAATGTGTTATACGTTTATTGACTGATTGTCCTTTATGTTTCTCTCATTGTAATTGAGCTTTTATTATGTCATCATTGTAGGTGTTCATGCCTTTGATTTTATCACTTTGGGTTGCAAAGTAGATTGGCCAGTCAGCATTGTCTTGACTGCAGATGCACTTAAACTATACACTGACATTTTCAGTTTTCTAACTCAAGTTAAGCTGGGTCTGTTATGATCTATGATGTTCTATTATGATCTCTGAAACTGTCATGCTTCTTGTTTTTGGTTGTATCTACATATAACTATGATTTCTTTACTGATATATGGTTTGGGGCTTTTGGTTGGATGTCAGCACATAAGTGCTTGCTGAAATGTGTTTACATCTGAAATTTGTGGTTGACTGAACAAACTCTTCAAAAAAATCTCCACCATCAAACCATAAGCTATAGATTGGATGGCTACAATGGTCTAATCAAGGTGAACTTTGCATGACAACCTTCAAATTAGGGGCAAATGCAACTAGAAGGTTCAGATTAATAGATTGAATTGCCAAGGTTACAGTATAGAATTAGAAGCACTTGTGACTTATAGTGGTCCTAAATATGTATGTTTGAATGTTTTGGCTTTGTGGTGGATGGACGCATTCTATCCCAATGTGTATAATGAGTATAACCAACTGCACTAAGTAGTTGGGTACAATTAAGAGGTTATTTCTCTAATACAAATGGTGTTGTGGAAAATGATCCATTTCAAAACACAATAGTTTTGTTTCATGTTCCGTTCAATCTTAGGACATGGTGGACTCAAATGCTTGGTGAAAATATGCATCAATAGCTAAAGATTTGCAAACAAATGCTGATTGCTGCAAATTTGGGCATTTAGTCTTTTAGTTAATTTAGCTGGAGTTTATTGTATTGAAATAGCTCTTTGCTTCTTGTTTTTCTTTTTATTAATTTTTTTTTTAACATTTGGTAGCTCTTTGCTTTTAACATTGCATTGATAAAAGTATAATTCATCAAAAAAAAAAAAAAAAGGTAAAGATTTGCTACTGGTGTCCCGCAGTGGAGATGGTGAGAATATTTACCTATATATAGCCATTTGCAATTGGACTTCCTTACTAAAGATTGGAGTGACTAGAGCATCAGTCATTGCCTGCTAGCTCTTAGTATTCTATTTTCAATCTTTCTTCTAAACAAATATTGTTATTGTCCCATCTCAGATTTGAAGCAAAACAGAGAGACTCATGTTAGAAAAAACTCTTTAAAAAAACATTTATGTTACAGGCTCATTATCTATCATTGTGCTTTCTCCATGTAGAGACCTCAACTTTAACAGCCTGACTGGCTATATTCCAAGCTCCTTTGAAAGCCTTACAAGAGTGGATTTCATGTAAGTCTAACATTATTAAATGAAAATTTCCTCTTTGAGTCAATGCTTACCCTTGATAACAATGAAGTGCGGATTTTCTTTCTTTCTTTCTTTTTCTTTTTCTTTTTTTTTCCTCCATTTAGGTATTTAACTGGGAATATGCTGACTGGGCCTATACCTGGATGGATCATAAAGAAATAATAATATTACTGATCAAACTGATTTCCTTAAATGCGGGTGGTTTTGCACTGAAGAAGCAAATGTTGGATGACAGAAGATTCTCCAAAATGCATCTGAATTTGCAATGCCTCCTGTAGGTATTTTCTCAATGTCTATACACATTGCCTTAGAGGAAAATATGTACAAAAGGTGCTTACCTAATCACAAGGGAAGCACACTAAATAGGAAAACTCCACAAACATCACTACTTGTGGCTGCACCTAGCACATGTGGGACATCTAAGCTAATTGTAAGGTGTGACTGACTGTGTAGATGACCTAGTCCAGAAATCAGGTGAATCACTCATCAGGGAGCCACTTCTGTGTGTGAACGTGGACCATTGGGAAATTGTTTATGAATGTGAAAACCAAAGTAGCCCCTGTATTGTGAATGTTATCCATCCAAGTGGGGGGCCCAATAGAGCAATGATCCCAAATTTACAAAAAAATAAAATAAATAAATAAAAATAAAAATAAAAATAAAAATAAAAGATGAAGAGAATGCCAATTATGTGTTAGATCCCCCATTTGTTTGGATATCAAACTTAAATAAGTATCTTTTAAGAAAAAGTAATTTATTTCAGCCAATTACCTTTTTCGAGAGGTAACTTGTAACTCTTCAATTGAAATGCGAGCATGCACAGTTATCTTTGAGTTATCTTGATTTTCTCATTCCCTCTCTCAGGTTTTGCATTATGTGGCCATCCTTCCATCTTGGACAGAGAAAAAACGCAGGGCTTGTTCAGGTACTAGAATTATGTCCATGTTGTCCATATTCTTTTCTATCTTTCCATATTCATACTAAAGGCATATAGTAGATTCAATTTCCCTTTGAAAAAGCAGCTTCCCATATTTTACGACTTAAATATGGTTGTGCAAGGTGCCGGTTTAATTAGATGGTTGTGAGAGGTGGTAGCATGGACGGCCATGATCTTAGGCTATGCTAAGAATGGGGAATTTGGTGAGGCAATTAAGCTTTTTCACATGATGTTGGTTGATGTTGTGAAGCCAGATGAGGTGAGATATTTGGACGATGCATTTGAATTGATGTGTATTTTTATTTTATTTTATTTTTCTTTTGACCAATATATTGATATGGTATCATGTTATCTAATTGTTCAATACTTTGACATAACAAACGGCTTTCATAGTGTTTGATTTGTATTTAGTGAATCCAATTTTGGATGTAATGTAAATATATTCAAAGCGGAAGAAATTGCTTTTGGACTTACATGTAAGGGTGCTAGGAACATAATTCTTGTCCTGTTTTATACATGACTAGTTTTAATACATGTATATGCTTCAAATTATGGATGTAATGTGAATATATTTGGATTTTATTTTCAAATTATAGGATGAGGGTTTTAGTGTGCTGCTATTCTTTTGACATGGTGCCATGTTGTCACAGGAAGTTCATTCTCATGGGCGCCAAGTTGTCACAGGAAGTTCATCCTCATGGCCTAAGTCACGGACTGTCACTCCCCAGACTCGGTAACCAGACTCACAAGGAACCCGATGGCCGGTTCTGGCCGCAACAGCCTCCATAGTACCCCATTCTCGGCTCCCGAGACAGGTTCCGATCCTAGGATCCTACAAGGAGGATTTCCATAATAGTATAATCATTCTAATACGAGCATACCCAAGATTACAGCAAATACATCTGAGAATAACAAGGGGCACACATCATAAAATCCACTAAGAATTTGAACTTTTACAAGCTTACATCAGGTCCAAAAGGACATACATAAGGTAATAAGAAAAGAGAGAGAAATCAGCAACACTGGAGTCCTCAGTGCTCAACTCTACTCCATGATCTGCTGCTACGACGCCTGCCTAAAATCTCCTGCACGCATCAATCGTGCATAAGCTTATAGAAGCTTAGAGGGTGGTAAAAGTGTGTGACCATAGGTGCACAGAAGAATAGCAGGAGGTACAAGGAGAGAAACATGCTCAATGAGAATATCACTAGCCTTACGAAGGCTTGTCATGAATGCGTTGCAATAAGTATTGGGCATCATACCAAGGCAATGCATGAAGGGGCTTATACGGCCAATGCTAATGCGATGCAAGTAATGTCAGTACTCATACCCAATCCACATATCAAGTACATTTCCAATTATAAGGAAATCACCGGGGTCCAATACACTGTTGAATGACTGCCGCTCTACAGACCCCGCACAATTAAACGAGCATAAGAGACCTCACTACCCGCCTGTGAACAGTCAATCACCAACAAGGCCTAAAGGTAGTGGACCCATTTACGAGCTGGTCAGACTCAGCCTAGCAATACCTCCTTACATCCTGCGAGTAAGGCCACACCCCTATCTAACCAACTACACGACAGTGGGAGTCACGGCCTAACAGTATAAGGCCCTCGTGCGCTCATATATTCCACCCGGTCACGGCGTTGGAGCAGATCCTTGGTACCATGGAAGTTTTGGAATTTTCACCCATGGGAATCCCATGCACCCGGTATGCTCAAGTAATATTTTCGGTGTCCATACATCCAGCCATCCACGAATGTTCCTGTGGAGGCAAGGCCCTGATAAAGCAAGGGCGTATCATCATGAAATGTGATGTCAATGCATGAATCACACATACAAATCATGCACAAGCCTCAGGCACTCAACGTGCACAAGGGGAGAAACTTCATCCTCAATGACCACCATACAATGCAATCAATTCATACAGATGATGCATATGGGTCACAATGATGTAAGTGTGCTACTTGTAGAATGTATTCCTCCATAGATAGGTACTAAGGAGAAGCGAAGTCCTCTAGTGGGGGCCCAATAATTTGGGATAACCCACAAGCTAGAAGAATCATAAAGCCTCAAGGAGGAGATGGGCCTACCTTAGGGCCACCAAGGAGGACATCTAACCTCAACTGGGTCTCAAAAGGTAGCTTACTATGTATGTAAAGAAAGGTCCAAGGCACAATCGATTCATGGCCTAGTGGGCCATACACTAAGCCCAATACTTAGGCAACTTGGTGGGCCCTTAAGCAAGGTTAGGGCCCAACCATAAGAGTCATGGGTTCACTCATTGTGGTGGGCCTAAAGGCGCAGCCCATTATCCCAAAATATGAGAAATCCTTATATTTAACACAAGTAAGTTGGGCCTCACATCTCGACCCAAGTATGGATTTATTATAGAGGGAAAGCAAGGGCCCAACTACTTGAGTATTTGGCCCATAAGACCCATCACAATGGCATGGTAAGTATAGGACCCAAGGGTCCAACGGGCCTATCAAAAGCTCTAGCCCAACCAAGGCTATAAGGCTCATTAACTAGAAGACTAGCCCAAAAAGAATCCAATTAGAATGGGCCTTTAATCATGCACTAATTAAGTCCAAAACTAAAATTAAGATGGTAAGATAACTGACTTAAATCCTCTTCAAATCTAGTGGGCCATACTGCTGAAATACAGGCCTAGCAACAGCCCAAGGTAGGGGCGTTTCATGGTGGGTAGTCCTACGGGCCTGGGTATTTGACCCAAAACTGACCCAATTTACAGACCGTACTACGGTCAGTTCGAATATCCGTTGGGTCTACAAATTTGTAAGATGATACTTCTATGGGTGGGACACACCCCCACAAAATTTCAGAATTTTTAAATATTCCTAGGTATTTTAATTAACTTAAACAATACAGTCTATCCAGAAAATCGGACTGACCTGGACATCCCAATATAATGGGCCAGTCCGGCCCTAGTCACAGTGTGAAAAAGTGTCAATTGGTCTCAAAATTTTGTAAGTAGGTCCCACCATGGGTGAGACACCTCTCTGTAAATTTTTATAATTTTTTGATACTCAAAAGTATTTTAATAAATTCAGGAGTTACAATGTGTCCAGGGTGGAATGTTGCTAAAAATAATTGTTCTGAATTTGGGCCATCCAAATGGGTAGGTTCTAGGCCTCCAAAATTTCTAAAATTTGGACTCAAGATTCTTCATCAATCCTAAAATAAAGTGGGACCCAGAAATATGGCCCACCTTCTGAGAAAGTATTTTTAAAAAAATTATTTTTATGGAACTATGCTGCTGGACTGCACAACAGAAATTTCTGGCAGCCCACTATATTGGCCCACCCTTTTGGATGCCCAAATGGGGTCCATTGGACCTAAAATTTTGTAGGTATGCCCTACCATGTGTGGACACCTCTCTGCAAAATTTTAGAATTTTTGGGATAGTATAAGTATTTTATTTAACTCCTACAATTTATAGACAGCAAGGTATTTCTGAAAAAATTCTGCTGCTGAAACAATGCTACTGCCCCTGATTTGTGCACCCCATTAGAGTGGGCCCAGGTCTGCCAAATTTTAAGAAAATATAGGACCAACATCCCTACACAAGTATACAACAAGGTGGGGTCCATAAAGGTGGCCTACTACTTCAAAAACAAGCTGATATTTATGTTTTAACAGCAGTAGAATGGCTGACAGTCCAGAAAAATCTGGACCATCCAACCTTCTTGGCCCACCCTTTTGGGTGATCAAACAGGGATGGATGAGGGTGAAATTTGGGGGACAACTAAGTGGGGTCCCCACCTTCAAGAGGCATATTCAAATAGGACCAAACACCTCACCAATCATCCCCAAAACTGAGCTCAAGACAGCTCAAAAATCTGTCCAGATAGCTTCTGGACAGCAACATAATACTGAATTAAAATAATTATAATCACTATAAAAAGAGGAATTCAATCCATAAAAATTGTGGTATGGACCACCCCAGTGTGGCCCACAAACATCCAGACCATTCCCATCAATAAAAACCATTTGCATGTATCCTTTTTGGGTACATTTAGGGCCCCAACGTCCAAGGGTGGACTGTCAAGGACGTTCTCCTTCTTTGGATAGTCTGGATGGTTCCAAGCTGAAAGGTGGGCCACACACATCTCGATTTCAGAGATATAAACAAGGAAAAATAAAAGAATCCGACCACAAGGGAAGGATCTCCGCCACATTGAGGCCCTTTCCCTCATCACACAATCGCAATCGTCCACTATATCTTGATTTACATGGTTTCATATGAGCATAACTCGTCCTACTCAAGATCTATGGTGGAGATGCCATCTCCACTAAGGATCAAGGGTCTAGATGACCCAAGGATCCTTGATTAAGGAAAGAAAACCATGTGGGGGGTCCATGGAGATTGGCCCCTTGCATGGACCATGCATGCACAAAGGATGGGCTATGAGCCACATCCATGAAGACATGGGGGCCACCACCATCATTTGATGGGCCTCACAAGCTTCAAAATAAAGAAATGGAAAGAACATCCATGGAATCAAAGAAACCAAAAATTTCCATCTAAGGAACACCCACCTTAAAATTTATCTTCAATCCTACACTACAATGATCCTCTAGCTCCAAGGAAAAGCTTCCTATGGTGGAGATGAGTTGGTAATGATTAGATTGGATGGGATTAGAGAGAAGGAGGGCTGGAGAAATGAAGAGGGTGGGGACAGTTTGGGCTCTAGCAAGGAGAATATAATGAGAAAATGAGAGGAAAATGGGATTTGGTAGAGAGATGTAACCAAGAGAAATGATTAGTTTCTTTAAAAGAGGCTAGTAATTATGGTATAGAGAAGATAAAAGTAATCATGGTCATGGGAGAAGTAACCCATAACTAGTCTAGGGAGGCTATAGGGTAGGCTATAGAGTAGCCTTTTTAGAAAGTTATGCATAGGATGATGTCATTAATCATGGAAAAATGTGCAATGCTAGGGTGGGTCCCACCAAATCACATATCAATGGCCTAGAATGAGTGTGGCCCACAACTCATGATCTACAACTTGGATTGTCGCACGAGACACAGCAATGGAACCGCAGCGACGATGCATCGCTATGGTACTAAACTTGGGTCGATCCGGGCTGGGTCTATGTGATCGGACCCAAGGATGATCGCAAACACAATCCGAGGGTCGCGGGTCGCCTAAATTTGACCGGTAGGACCGCGAGACCAAAATGAATGAGATGCATACTCACACACACACACATGCATACATGTGAACTCGGGTCGGGTCTCACACGGACTTGACTAAATTTATGGTAATATTGTACATTACAGAGATTTTGCACAAATAAATCAAATTCCATTTTAGAGCATTGTGGAATCATAGATAGAAGTTGATCTTATCAACTTAACAATTATATAAATTATTAATTGATATTTTATCAATTAAAGTATGAGAGTATTCAACTTTTGAGTTAAAAAATAAATAAAAAATCAAAGATCTATTTGATCGCTATTGTACTTTTTCTCTTGATGTATCTACCTACGGACTGAAATTTCAACACTGATGTGTTGCTCATGATGGGAATTGGAAGAGTTTGCATGGACCCTGCATGAATTCTGGTTAGTCAATCTTTCTTTTAGACCTTTCTTTTAGTCAATCTTTCACTTACACTGTCTTGCATGCACAGGCAAATTGAATCGTAAATGTTCCATTCACTTAAAAGAAATAGTTAAATTGTGATTGAGATTATTTCCTGACCTACCAGATTTTTTGTGTATGTTTCATCAATCTGGCCTTGCTTTGATGTTCTATTCAGAAAATTGCAGCCAGGTCAAATTTGTATTTAGGACCAAATGTGGTGAAGCTTAGGCTAATGTGATACTGACATGAAAAGAAGATTTAAGCATCCTAAATCTAGAAGCTAATCTATCCTCTTTTTTTTCCCTGTAAGTTTTTGTAAACTATATGGAAAGTTAGGATAGATCTCTATCTAAGCATTATGAAGCTTATCCCATTGAAAATTCCATGGCGGGAACCAGTTGCTTCCTCATAAAGTTTCATGATAGATAACAAATGTAATCTATGAGAAGGGATACGCCGTGCAAACTATTGGTTAGTGGCATCGATGGTCTGTTTATCATATGAAACATCCATCCTTGTTGTTAGTACTGAAATCAAATTATCTCTAGTTAATGTGGAACTCCATCATGAAATTGTTTTTTCATTGATTTTGTCATATTATGTAAGTGCTAGCTTCCTTGTAACTTGTGTGAATCTTTTCAAGGGATTGAGAGGGCAGGAGGGATCATTGCCTTTTCCCCGGATAATTGTATGTTATGGGTTCCATGTCTTGTGTCTTCCACTTGTAGCATACCTGTTATGGTAATTGTTTCATTACAGCATGCCAATTTTCCAGGGCTTGATTTCATGCATTTTGTTATTTCAGCATGCATACCGTGATGGCCGGTTAGTATAAGTGGTACTATGCCATCTTGGCGCTGAAGATGGAAACATTGTGATAGCTAAAGATATCAGGTTTGGCTTTGCTTTGACATCACTTTCTCCAATTTTTCTTTTGGTATTCAAGCACACTATCTGGTACATTTGTATCCTTTTGCTTGCATTTGTTTCTTACAAAATTCATGGTTCTTTAAGGCTCTCAGACCTCCTTAGGAGGTTGCATCGATAATGGGTGAGCTAAGCTTGTTAAAAAGCTTAAATGTAAGTTTGATGTCGCAATTCTGCTCTATCTCTTATTTTCTGCACCTTTTTTTCATTTTTCTTATGTACAAAGTTTTTCTAGCTCTACACTCCCGTACATCACCCACCTGTTAACATGGTTTTAAATGATGTCCAATACAACTTGGTGCCATCCAGTCATATCGTTTTTTGTTTGACCTGAAATGAATCACCTGACTAATTAGGGACTGAAACTGGGACAGAAATGGATCTGTGTGGGATTGAAATGGACAAGATGGGGTGTAATCATTATTTGGTCCAGACCAGAAATTAAATAGGAATTCAAGTTGTTAATGGAAATGTGCATCTAGATGGTGCTTGCCTATAACATTGGACTTGCTCTTGTACAGACATTGTGCCAAATGTTTATCATCAATGTTGGACCTGGTTTTAGGCTGCCGTGGAGGACAATGAAGTCTTTTATCGATACAAAAACCACTTCAAACATTCATGTACTCTCAATGAGGCTTTTCTTCTATTTGTATTTAATTAATTAATGTTCCATGTTCTAGAAATACTGTGATAATTATTGATTTTGTCATGTTTTGTAAGTGCTCTGGAAGAAAGAAGTGTTAAGGGCTTGATTTTTCTTGACAAGGTTGGTCTTAGGTTGATTAGAACCGTCAGTTAGCCCTAAAAAAAAAAAAAAAGGTTATATTTCTCTTAAGAGAATTTTAAGACTTGTGAAGGAGGAAATCCTAAGCTCTTTGGACTTTACGGACAAAAAAATTTAAGTGGCATTAAGAATTCTAATATCTTAGAGTGATCCATTCCTATATGGCTGCGTGGAATGAACAAAAGCACTTGATAATTTCACAAATGACTATTATAGTGGTACTTGTACTTAATTCGTGAACAACCAAAATGCTCTAGATGTATTTAAAATCTTTAATTTTAGAGTAAAAACTCAAATTGATAGTACTTGTACTTAATTTGTGAACAACCAAATGCTCTAGATGTATTTAAAATATTTAATGTTAGCGTGAAAACTCAACTTGATAGGAAGATTAAAATTGTTAGATTGACTATTTGAGCTGAACTAATTAAGGTAAACATGATTAATGTAGTTAGAATCCATGGCCATTCATAAGATATTTTTGTAAGATTGCATTATAGTTGCTTAGTACATTATGACTGGGACACTAGTGAATTTTTTTTAAAGGGGTGTTTGATTTTTAGTAAATACAAGTGAGTGTAAAAGCTTAATAATGACTATTAACCCATGCTTGGAAAAGAGAAAAATGGAGGAATTGTACCTCCATTTTTTGGATGCATGTAGTGGATGAAGTTATGCAGTGGATGCAGTTCATAAGACAAAATTCTAATCCGTCATGGATTGCACATAATTCTGCACGGCTATTTGTTCCATAACCATAACCAGCCGAAAAAGTGAAAATGAAGGAGCCATCTTCCTTTCTGCAAATACCTCCGCCTCCAGAGTTACCCGGGTTACCCCTAGCAGACCCATCGACATTTAATTTAACCCATCCCGGAGTGGGTTGATTCCATTTAATCACTTCGGACATTGATCTGTTTTTGCGGGGCACAGGGGAGGTAGGGGAGTCCCTATGCGAATTTGAAAATGAAGACAGCACCTGGAAATTTTGGATCATCTAGGTGGCCGACCAATTGATCCGGCCAATGGACCTTTGGACGTTCATCTCCTGGTCTCCGAAGGTTGCTTCATTTCTAGCTCTCCACAATTCCCAGAGAATCAGAAGAGGGAGGGAAGATCTAATATGTTGGGAGGCGGAATCTGGGGCTGCCGCATTTCTCCACTGTTGGATTCTACCGATCACAGAAATTTGAGGGACCGAGGATACGCCACAAAGACCCTCAAAGTAATTCCAGATTTGGACTGCCTGATGACCTGAGAGGAATAAGTGGTTGATTGTTTCTGTGTTTGGTTGGGCAGCATTGCCATGATGACAGCAGCGACATTTTGAGGCGAGAGCAATATCTTTTGCTTGAACTCTACTATCAACTGGGATAGCGTTTTGTACCAGACGCCAGATGAAAACTAAAACTTTTGGCAGAATTTTGGCATGCCAGATCCAGTCCCCCCACGAGACCTGAGCAAAAGATCCCCTTATAAGCTTCCATGCAGACTTGAGAGTGAAATCTCCGGACGGGTCATGAGGCCAAATACACTCCGCCAGTTCATCCGTGATAGTGAATCCCCTAGAGAAGATCTCATCAATGATTGGCTGAGGCAGAAATTCAAAAATCCTAGAAGGAGGTAAAGGGCCTAATTTTCCAAGCAGATCTTTCAGCTACAAATGCTTTAATTCGAGGGGAATTGGGACTGGAACAAATTGCTGCAGCTAACCCATTCCACTCCAATTATCAGTCCAAATGTTTGCTTCTCCACGCCCCACCATCCAATGTGTGTTTTCTTGGATTGTAGGAAGGAAGTACCTGACTTTTTTCCACAACGTGGATGCGTTTTGCTGCATGGGAGCTGATGAAACATCTTGCAGGTCCCTGGATTTCTTTTTACCTTCGGCCCATCCCCAAAGAAAATCAGCGAACTTGTTGTCAAGTTTTTGAATTACCTGTGCAGGAATATGCATAGCTGCCATGATATGGATCGGATAACTTCCGAGGACATGACGGATCAGAGTAGCTCTTCCTACCTGAGAGATGTGCCTTGCTGCCCAGCCGAAAATTTTGTTGCTGACCTTTTCCTATTAATGACTGAGTTAGATCCACGTGAAAGACAAGCCAGCCCATTTGTGTAATTTTTTGCATTAATGACTGAGTTAGATCCACGTGAAAGACAAGCCAGCCCATTTGTGTAATTTTTTGCATTAGAGGATCTAGACTTAACTTATCTGGTTGATTGGGTCTGGTTTTAAGATGTTACAGAGTCGACTAATTTGTCAATTGGGTTGGGTCTGGATCGAGTTTTTGTTAGATCTAAGAAACGGTTGTGTTTTCACCCAAAAAAAAAAACATTCTTCAAATAAGCTGAATTGAGAAGAATTTTAAAATAAATCAAAGGTATAAATTGTCCTTGATAAGCTAATCTAATAATAGATTATGTAGTAAAAATCATCCACAAGTAGTATTATTATTAATCAAAGTCTAGATACAATGTAATTTTGTAAAGGCCCTCAGTTGGTTTTAGGTGGGTTCTAGAATTCGATCAATTGGCCTTTGTTGAGTCTGTTGCGCAGCATGCCAACAACGCAGTGAGCCTAGATCCAATCTAAGGCCTCACCCACAAACGATAGATAGGAAGAAATATAAACTAGAAATAGATCAAAGCAATCCAAAACAAACCACAAGACAAGATATACATGGAAAAATCCAAAACTAGGGTAAAAAACCACGGATGCAAAATTCCACTATGAAGAGAAACGAAGATTACAAGGCAATATACTAACCTCTCTCTTGGAAGTACAGAGAAAATCCCTTGCCCACACCTTAGAATAATTTTCTAGAATTCACCTTAACCTAGAATAGCCCTAGGGACCCCAATTTATAGTTTTGGCAACTTCCCTTTCCGCATCCCAGTTGCGAAAGGACTTGCGACACGAAATCCGCGTAACTCCTTTCGCATCCCAATTGCGAAAGGACTTGCGACACGAAATCCGTGAAACTCCTTTCGCATCCCAGTTGCGAAAGGACTTGCTACACGAAATCCGCGCAACCTCGACAGGTCGTGGGCGGCCCCAGATGTGGCTCCACTTCTCAACAATCTCCCACTTGGAGACACATCTCCATAAACCTTTGTCTTCTTCATCCGGAGTGTACCACCTCCCCGTCTTCAAGCCTGAAGACCAATCAAAGCTGAACAGAGCTTCAGCTTCTCCCTTGTGACCGCCTTGGTCAACATATCCGTAGGATTCTCACTTGTATGAATCTTTTCCAGAGCAATCGATCCATCTTCCAGTAACGAACATATGAAGTGATATCTGATGGCAATATGCTTGGTCCTTGAATGAAAGGCTGAATTCTTAGCCAAGTGTATTGCACTCTGACTGTCACTGTACAGCTTGCAATCTGTTTGCTTCTTACCCAACTCTTCCATAAAACCTTGCATCCACACCATCTCCTTGCATGCTCTGTAGCCACAATATTGTGCGACGTACTGATAGATACTATCTTATGTAACTGAGAGAGCCAACTGACTGCAGCACTACCCAGAGTAAAAACATAACCCATAGTGCTTCTTCTGCTGTCGATATCTCCTGCCAAATCTGAATCCACGTAGCCTTGTAACTTAATTTTCGATCCACCATAACACAGCCCTACGTCCTTAGTACCTA
This sequence comes from Magnolia officinalis, assembly GCA_021015155.1. NCBI lineage: Eukaryota > Viridiplantae > Streptophyta > Magnoliopsida > Magnoliales > Magnoliaceae > Magnolia > Magnolia officinalis. The sequence goes on from JAJHSJ010000011.1 coordinate 58,106,552, forward strand.
CCAAGTACCTAAGGATCCACTTCACAGCTTCCCAATGTTCCTTCCTGGGGTTGTTCATGAACCTGCTAACAATTCCCACTGCTTGAGCAATGTCTGGCCTCGTGCTCACCATAGCATACATAAGACTCCCAATAGCTGACGCCTCGGGACTTTAGTCATGTAGTCCTGTTCCTCCTGCGTCTTTGCACCTTGCTCCTTAGATAGTTTGAAGTGGTTTGCTAATGGAGTACTAACCGGCTTAGCACCTCCCATATTGAATCGATCAAGTACCTTGGCTATGTACTCTGCCTGTGACAAAACTAATTTCTTGTTTTTCCTGTCACGCTTTATCCTCATGCCTAGGATTTGTTTTGCAGCTCCTAAATCCTTCATGGCAAATTCTCTAGACAATTGTCTTTTGAGATCTGAGATGTCCTCCATGCTTGAGCCAGCCACAAGCATATCATCAACGTACAAAAGAAGGATGATGTATGATGTATCAAACTTCTTCAAGTAACAACAGTGGTCTGCATGACATCTCTTAAAACCGTTTCCCGACATGAAACTATCGAACTTCTTGTACCACTGCCTCGGGGCCTGCTTCAGGCCATATAGACTCTTCTTCAGTCTGCACACCTTGTTCTCATTACCTGGTGCCACATATCCTGTCGGCTGATGCATATATATCTCTTCTTCAAGGTCCCCATGAAGAAAGGCTGTCTTAACATCTAGCTGTTCTAAATGTAAGTCCTCTAAAGCCACTATACTCAAGACCATGCGAATCGTAGACATTTTCACTACCAGTGAAAATATTTTAGTGAAATCGATACCTGCCTTTTGTTGAAACCCTTTCACAACCAATCTGGCCTTGTACCGTTTCGAACCATCGTGCTCCTCCTTCAGTCTGTAAACCCACTTGTTATGAAGAGCTTTCTTACCCTTGGATAGAGTGACTAGCTCTCATGTACGATTAGACTCAAGAGAGTCCATCTCATCATCCATAGCCTGCTCCCACTTAACCCGTATATCTGACTGTAACGCCTCTTCAAAACACTCTGGCTCACCATTATCTGTCAGTAGTAAATAATGTAAGGAGGGTGAGTATCGGACCGTGGGTCTCCTCTCCCGAGTAGACCTCCTCATAACTGGTGTATGCGGCTCGGCCTCATCCTGTGGCACTGTAACACCCATGTCCGGTAACTCTTCCAACTCTACGAATTCCTTTTTCTTGGCCTTATTTTCCTACACACTATCCTTATGCATCACTTTTTCATTAAAGACTACGTCCTTGCTTCTGATGATTTTTCTGTTTTCTGCATCCCAGAACCTGTAGCCAAAATCATGCTGCCCATAGCCTATAAACGTGCACCTCCTGGACTTCGCATCCAACTTGTTTCTGTGCTCTGCATCAATGTGAATATATGAAGTACAACCGAACACTCTGAGATGTGCAAGGTTCACTTCTTTTCCAGTCCACGCTTCTTCTGGTAGCCGACCATCCAATGATGCTGAGGGACTTCTATTGATAAGATATGCGGCAGTATTCACAGCATCTGCCCAAAAGGTCTTGGGCAACCCTGCATGTAACCTCATGCTCCTGGCGCGCTCAAGAATGGTCTTGTTAATGCGCTCAGCCACACCATTCTGCTGTGGTGTCCCTGGAATCATTTTCTGATGTTTGATTCCATTTGCTGCACAATACTCCTCAAACCTCTTATCACAATACTCTCCCCCATTGTCAGATATGAGACGCTTTATTGTTTTACCTGTCTCATTTTCTACCATAACTTTCCACTTCTTAAATACATCAAATACATCAGATTTATGTTTTAAGAAGTAGACCCATAGTTTTCTACTAGCATCATCAATAAAGGTAACAAAATAACGTGAGCCACCAAGAGATAATACCTGTGCCAGTCCCCACACATCAGTGTGTACAAGCTCCAACAGATGTGTCCTTGGAGCGCGTCCCGTCTTCTTGAAGCTTACCCTCTTCTGTTTGCCATACACGCAGTCCTCGCAGAATTTCAAGTCAATAGACTTCAGCCCTGGTAGCTTCCCTTTTGACAATAGCACTTTCATCCCTTTCTCACTCATATGTCCCAGCCTCTGATGCCATAACTGCCCATTCACTCCAGTTGATGCGACTCCGAGTGAACTATATGATCCTGAAGTCACGTACAAAGTACCTTCCTTTTTACCTCAAGATATTACCAAGGCACCTTTTGTGATCTTCCAGGAGTCACTGGTGAATGTCGTCACATAACCAGTATCAGCCAACTGTCCCACTGAGATCAGATTACGTTTCAAACTCAGTACATGTTTCAACACCGTTCCGTCTTTCTGATTTACATGAACATCTTCCTTTCCAACAATATTGCACGGCTCATCATCACCCAGGTAGACTCTCCCAAAGTCACCTGACACATAATCACGCAGAACTTCCTTACACGAAGTAGCATGAAACTAAGCACCCGAGTCTATAACCCAAGACTCATTCCTCACATCAAGAGACAAGATCAACGCCTCTGTGTCGCTCTCCTCAGACAGATTCACTGAATCTTTCCTACCTTAAGAGCTTCCTTCTTGTTTCTTGAGCGCCCTGCAATCACGTTTCATGTGCCCCTTCTTGCCGCAATGTCAACACCCGTCTTTGTCTTTCGGTCCCTTAGACTTATTCCTTGACTTAGAACGCCCGTGTTTATTGCCTCCTTTGTTCAGCGATCTTCCTCTTCCTTCAACGTTTAGAGCATTCCCTGAATCCCCTGAAACTCCTGATGCCTTCCTTCTAGATTCTTCGCTAAGAATTAGACCGGCCACATCATCAAATTTCAGCTTTGTCGATCCTGAAGAATTGCTTACAGCAATTACCAAACCATCCCAACTATCTGACAAACTGGATAAGATCAATAACGCCCTGACCTCATCCCCAAAAGCAATGCCAACGGATTCCAACTTGCTCGTGACTGTATTGAACTCATTTAGATGTTCAGCCACGCTCCCACCATCTGACATCTTCATGTTGAATAGCTGTTTCATAAGATGAACCTTGTTGGATGCTGAGGGCTTTTAATACATGGTGGCTAGGGCTTCCATTAATTCTTTTGTCATTTTTAACTTGGATATATTGAAGGCGACGCTCTTAGACAAAGAGAGTCGGATCGTTCCTAAAGCCTTCCTATCCAGTAAAAACCATTCATCATCTGTCAACTTTTCTAGTTTCTTCTCTTTTCCTCCTAGAGGAATATAAAGGTCCTTCTGATACAGATAATCCTCCATCTGCATCTTCCAGAAGGCAAAGTTTGAACCATCAAACTTCTCAATTCTAGTTTTCTCATCTTCTGCCATCGCTCCCAATAAAACTAAGCCAATAGCTCTGATACCAGTTGTTGCGCAGCACGCCAACAACGCAGTGAGCCTAGATCCAATCTAAGGCCTCACCCACAAACGATAGACAGGAAGAAATATAAACTAGAAATAGATCAAAGTAATCCGAAACAAACCACAAGACAAGATATACGTGGAAAAACCCCAAACTAGGGTAAAAAACCACGGATGCAAAATTCCACTATGAAGAGAAACGAAGATTACAAGGCAATATACTAACCTCTCTCTTGGAAGTACAGAGAAAATCCCTTGCCCACACCTTAGAATAATTTTCTAGAATTCACATTAACCTAGAATAGCCCTAGGGACCCCAATTTATAGTTTTGGTAACTTCCCTTTTCGCATCCCAGTTGCAAAAGGACTTGCGACACGAAATCCGCGAAACTCCTTTCGCATCCCAGTTGCGAAAGGACTTGCGACACAAAATCCGCGAAACTCCTTTCGCATCCCAGTTGCGAAAGGACTTGCGACACGAAATCCGCGCAACCTCGACTGGTCGTGGGCGACCCCAGATGTGGCTTCACTTCTCAACAAAGTCTACCCATTTAAAATCCAAATCTAGAAGAGGAAGTATCAGGTTGAATTTGAGTGGTCCTCGACTCAACCCATTAAGGTAACTTGGAATTTTTGGACTTAGACATACTCTAACAGTCCAAATTCATGTACAAACCTATTTATTGTCAGATCTTGCCACCAAGTCTATGCAAGTGGATTCCACCATGGATGGACCGTGGCTCAATTTTTACCCTTGTTTTACTTTATTAAGGACTGTCATTATGTATCATTAACCATTTACATGTAGGCAGCTGATCAACGGGTTAGGATTGTCCCATTGGACAAATATTTCGGACATTATCTGTCCCCCATTGGGTCCATCGCATCAATAGTCCGGATCACCCCATCATAGTTGCACTTGTGCAGACTTAGGCTTGATGAAACTATATATATATATATATATATATATATATATAATATATATATATATATATATATATATATATATATATGCCTATTTTGTTTATTGTTGGTATACCACTATATACACTAGGGGTATGACACGCTGTGAGATGTGGAGTGAGAAGGGGATAGAAAATGAAAAGGGAGAAATTCAAAGTCATATATATATAGGGAAAAGGTACAATGAGCTCTAGCCTATACTGTCGTCCCATGAGGTCGAGCTATGTGGGCCCCACCATGATGCCTTTCGAACATCTACTCCATCAGTCAGATGCACCATTCCATCATGGGCCTGGACGGCTGAAAATTAAGTCAATCCGTGACTTTTATGGGCCACACCACATACAGAAGTTGAGAGGGGTCGTGCACCATTAAAACATTCATAACCATTTGTTGGGGCCTTTCGAGATGTGGTTTGCAAATCCAGACCATCCATTATGTGTGTCTGTGAGACTCGACCTGAGTCCGCATGTGTGCATGTGCGTGTGTGAGTATGCATCTCGTTCATTTTGGTCTCGCGGTTCTACTAGTCAAATTTCGGTGACCCGCGACCATCGGGTAGTGTTTGCGTCATCCTTGAGTTCGGTCACGTAGACCCGACTCAGATTGACCCGAGACCTATGCCATTGTGTCCGCCTCGTCGCTGTGATTCCATCGCCGCGTCTTGTGCGTTAATCCGATATGTACATCTCAAGTTATGAGCATTGATCGATATGGGCCATTGATTGCAAGATTGGTGGACCCCACCATGGGTTGCACGTTTTCCCATGCCATCATTTCACCCTAGGCTGAGATTTCTAGAAAGGCTATTACCCTAAGCCTTGTTAATATCACCATAGGCCACCATCATTGCCTAGGAGAGAGAGAGAGTCATCATTACAAGTCTTAAAAGTCTCTCTCTCTGTCTCTCTTTCCCTCTCATTTCTCTCTCTCTACTCTTCTTCCCTAGCAATTTCCCTCCATTTCTCCAGCCCATCTTCCCTCCATTCCAGCCCCTTCTCCCTAAAATACCTCCTCATCTACCCCTTCTCACTTGATCTTATCCATTGATCCATGTTGCTTGGAGCCTCTAAATAATGGTGATGTAAGTTTCAAGGTTGATCTAGGTGGGTGCTCTTAGATCCTTCTCCATTTCTTTCTTAGGAGCTTGTGGGACCCATCAAGTGGTGATGGAGGTCCCTCATGTCTCCATGGTTGAGGCCAATGGCCCTTTTTCCTTGCATGCATGATCCATGGATGGGGTCATTCTCCATGGACCCCATCATGGCATTTTCCTTTGATGCATGTCATTTTCCTCTCTTGTGGCTGAATTATTTTTATTTTTTATTATTCTATTCTTGATTTCCTGATGTGTGTGGCCCACTTAGTGGTCCCGGAATATCCAGACCGTCCAAGCAAAGTGGACGTCTATGGTTGTCCATTCCTTGGACGTTGGCACTCTATTTGTTCCATTTTGGGCACATGCAATGGGTTTCATGAAGGGGGTATAGCCTGGATGTTTGTGGGGCCCACTAAGGTGGATCTTAACACAAATTTTGTGGGGTATTTTCCTATTTAATCAGTGGTTATGTTCAGTTATTTTCAGACATACCTTGCTGTCCAGAAAAATTCTGGACTGTTTTTGGGTTATTTTTGGCACAGATTATGGACTGATTTAGAGGATGTTTTACCTCTAATATTTGATTATTTCTGGAGGTGTGGACCCCACCTAAAAGTATGTTGAATTTCACCTTCATCCGTCCCTGTTTGATCACCTAAAAGAGTGGGCCAAGGAGGGTGGATAGTCCAGATTTTCTGGACTGTCTAGCAACCCTGCTTGCTGTACAAACATAATTATCAATCTGTTTCTGAAATGGTGGGCCACCTTTGTGGACCCCACCTTGTTGTATACTTGTGTGGGATGTTGGTCCTACATTTTCTTAAAATTTGGCAGACCTGGGCCCGCTTTAATGGGGTGCACAAATCAGCGGCAGCAGCATTGTTTCAGCAGCAACATTGTTTCAGAAATACCTTGCTGTTCATAAATTGTAGGAGTTAAATAAAATACTTTTACTATCCCAAAAATTTTAAAATTTTTCAGAGATGTGTCCCACCCATGGTAGGACCTACCTGCAAAATTTTAGGGCCAATGGACCCCATTTGGGCATCCAAAAGGGTATGCCAATATAGTGGGCTGCCAGAAATTTCTGCTGTGCAGTCCAGCAGCATAGTTTTATAAAAATAAATTTTAAAAAAATATTTTCTCAGAAGGCGGGTGATATTTCTAGGTCCCACCTTATTATAGGCTTAATGAGGGACCTTGGCTCCAAATTTTAGGAATTTTGGAGGCCCAGAACCCACCCATTTGGATGGTCCAAATTCTGTACGGTTATTTCCAGCAACATTCCACCCTGGATACATTATAACTCCTGAATTTATTAAAATACTTCTGAGTATCCAAAAATTATGAAAATTTACAGGGAGGTAGTCCACTTATGGTGGGACCCACTTACAAAATTTCAGGGTCAATGGACTCTTGTGCACATCGTGACAAGGCCCTAACTGGCCCACCACGTTGGGACGTCCAGGCCAGTCCGATTTTCTGGACAGCTTGTATCATTCAAATTAATTAAATTATTTTTAGATGTCCAAAAATTCTGAAATTCTGTGGGGTTGTGGTCCACCTATGGAAGGACCATCCTGTAAATTTTCAAGGCCATCAGGCCCCTGGACTGACCGTGGTATGACCTGTAAATTGGGTCAGTTTTGGGCCAAATACCCAGGCCCATATGACTAACCACCATGGGATGCCTCTACCTTGGGCTGCTGGGCCTGCATTCTAACGGCATGGCCTACTTAAAGTAAGTGTTGTATATCGTCCTTCTTATCTGGTGGGACCCACTGTGATATGTGTGGGCCACCATGGGTCAGTAACCCATTTAAATTAAATAAATTTCTGGACTCCAGCAAGCCCAGGAAGTGGGTGGGCTGAAATTCTAGCAAGGGGCCCAAATTTGTGCATAGTTGATCTTTTAGAGCCGTGGCGGCCCATCAGATTTAAGGGAGTGTTGCACACACTATTTGCTCTCCTTCCTTAGACATTTTGGGATTAATTAGTGCCTCTTGAGGCCCACCTTTATGGTGGTTTGTGGGCTAGCCTTAACCAGAATTTTTGATAGTTTTATAGGCCCAATGGGCTTGAAACCTATCCCTTGAGCCCAAGATTGTGCAAGGGCTGACCTTATTGATTCATGGGCCTAATGGACCGTCTACAAGCTGATCATATGTATTTATTAGCCTTGATGCCCTCATAAAATGCTTAATTGTGGGCTGACTTGCAAGGCCCACGTAAATGTATATTGTGGAGGGCCTTGCTAAGTCTTTGGGCTGGTGTGCAAGGCCCACACTGTGATCAGTATAGGCCTTGCCCATGTGTATTCTTGGACTTATAAGCTGCCCTCACTTATATGCATGTTTGTGTTAGCAAGTAGGCCTTGTGGACTAAGTTATTTTGGATAGGCCCATTGATCTTGGGCCTATAGTCTCCTATCTATTGTGATGGGCTTAGGGGCAATAATACACAAGAAGTTGGGCCCTTGGTTGCCCATTAAACTGACCCTGTACTTGGGCCAAAAGTGAGGCCCAACTCACTTGTGTTAAATGTGAAACTTGCCCATGTAAATGAATTATTGGGCTGCCCATGAAGCCCACCACAACATGTGGAATTATGACCTTTGTGGTTGGGCCCAAACCTTACTTGAGGGCCCACTATATGGCGTATGAGTTGGGCTTGGTGTATGGCCCATTAGGCCATGCATTGCTTGGGCTTTAGACCTTACATTATATGAGTAGTGGCTGGCTACCTTTTGGAAACCAGTTGAGGTTGGATGTCCTCCTGGGTGATCCTAAGGTAGGCCCATAGGTTTCTCTATGGATGGTTAAAGGCCCACCATAGACCCTAGGCCATTTGTTTAAGGCTCAATGTGTATGTATGTGGACCCTACCTTAACGCATGATTGGTCCAGGCCGTTCAAGCTTTGGATTGCCCGATTATGGAAGCACTCTCTATCTTGGGTTGCTGCTGGATTCACAATCTAGTAGCAGGCCCACTTGATCTTTTCTTGATGTATACACACCCTCCATCTGGTGGGGCCCCCTGTGAATATTGTTGGCCTTCATGAGATCATTCCCACTTATTTGACTAATTTCTGGGCTTTAGCAGGCCCAAAAAGCTGAGTGGGCCGAACGTTTATCAAGGGGACTCAAATATACATTGTTATGGTTGAAACTTTATTTGACATGGGACCCACCATATTGAGAACTTGTGTACGTGTTGCATGCTTGGGTTTTCTTATAATCTTTGGGCTTAATCAGTGCATTCTTTTGGGTCACCTTTAGTGATCACACGAGGACCCCATCTTAGATCAGATTTTTGGGACATCCCATGGGCCCAGAGTGGGTTGGGACGTCCCAGCTTGGCCCAACCATATATTGGGCTAGCTTCCACCACTTTGATGGACTTGTGGTCTAAGATAAGGATAGTATTGGGCCCTTTGTTGCCCACTTAAATTGCTAGTTATTGGGCTAATGTAGTTGGACACATTTCATCATCCAAACTTAAACTTATTTTGGGCCGTATATTGTGTATGCGGGCTGCCCACCAAGTCCAACTTAATGCATGGATTCTATGGCCATTGGGAATTGAGCCTTGGGCCTTAATTTCTCTCTTGGGGCCCATGTTGTTAAAAGTGGTATTATATCTTTTTATGGCCTATTATGAGGGATATATGTATGTGGTTACCTGTGTTCTTATCTTGAATGTAGAGCCTTAGGCCTTGTATCCATATAGTTCGTGGTTGAGATGCCTCTTGGGGAATGGTGGTTAAATGTCCCCATTATGGACCCATCTAGGCCCGATTGTATCTAAATGTGATTAGATGCTCATCTTAAACTCTTGCTAGACTCACTTCTGTGTTACTTAGACACGTAGTTGTATGCTTAGTCTTGTAGGCTACCCCAGGTAAATGGGCCCCCACTAGAAGTTGGGTTCCTTAAGGATATTGTCTAAGTACCTAGTCTTGGTTCCTTCTTGGAAAGAAGGAATGTAATATACATTGTATATCGCCATATAGTGTGATTAAATTCATCCTCATGACCCATGTACATCATTGTATGCTTGGTTGACACTGAACCACTGTGTGTATGATCATATTGTGTCATTGGGCATTGCATGTTACCTTCTCCAAGGGACGTAGTATTCCCTCTTGAGCACGTTGGATGCTTGGAATTAATGCATAGTTGATTGTGTGATTCATGAATCTGGCATTGCATAGCATATGGACAATTATCGCCCTTGCTTCATCAGGGTTGTAGCCTCCACAGATATATCGTGGATGGCCATGTTTGGACACCGGAAATGTTACTTGAGCATACCGGGTGCATAGGATGCCCATGGGTGAAATTCCCAAAACTTCCATGGTATCAAGGATCTGCTCCAGCGCCGTGACCGGGTGGAATATATGAGTGCACGAGGGCCTTATACCGTTAGGCCGCGACTCCCACTGTCGTGTAGTCGGTTGGATAGGGGTGTGGCCTTACTCGCCTGATGTAAGGGGGCATTGCTAGGCTGAGTCTAACCAGCTCGTGAATGGGTCCGCTACCGTCAAGCCTTTTTGGTGATTGGTTGTCCACAGGCGGGTAGTGAGGTCTCTTACACTCGTTTGACTGTACGGAGTCTGTAGAGCGGCAGTCATCCAGTAGTATAATGGACCCCGGTGATTTTCTTATGATGGAAATGTACTTGATATGTGGATTGGATATGAGCACTGACATTACTTCGTATTGCATTTACATCGGCTGTGTAAGCCTCATATTGCATTACAGTACTCATTGCATTACAGTACTCATCGCATTTCAGTACTCATCGCATTATATAGCCTTGGTATGGCTTCCTACATTATCGTACTGCCTTGGTATAGTTTCTTGCATTCATGATATCCTTGGTAAGGCTAGTGGTATTGGTATTGATCATGACTCCCTTCTGCATTCTCTATCTTCTTTTGAGTACCATTGTCACACACCTTCACCACCCTCTAAGCTTTCTATAAGCTTATGCACGATTGATACGTGCAGGAGATCCTAGGCAGGCGTCGTAGCAGCAAAGCGTGGAGTAGAGTTGAGCTTGAGGACTCCAGTGTTACTGACTCTTTTCTCTCTTTTCCCATTATCTTATGTATGTCCTTTCGGACCTGATGTAAGCTTGTAAAAGTTCAAATTCTTAGTGGATTTTGTGATGTGTATCCTTTATTACTTCCAGATATACTTGCTGTGATCTTGGGTGTGCTCATATTGGTAATGATTATACTGTTATGAAAATCCTCTTTGTAGGATCTCAGGATCGGAACCTACCTCAGGAGCCGAGAATGGGGTACTACGGAGGCTGTTGCGGCCAGAACCGACCATCGAGTTCCTTGTGAGTCCGATTACCGAGTCTAGGGCGTGACAGTGTCCCACTTGGATGAGGGTTCAGACCAAGTTTCACCTGCATCCAAATTGCAGGTGGGTCCCACCAGTGCTTTTATATGTTTTTGGCATGTATACTTATGGTTTTAGATGGTATGGCCTACCTGAGTTCTGTATACGACTGATTTTGGGCCATCCAGGCCCACGATGGAATGGTGCATCTGGTGGACGGTGTTGATGTTCGAAAGGCATCACGGTAGGGGCCCACACAGCTCGACCTCATGGACGAGTAATACACTCGAGCTCATTGTACTTCTCCATATATATATATATATATAATATATATATATATATAATTATATATTCAAAGTCATATGTATGTGTGTGTATTGGGAGAGAAGGGAGAGGTAAGGGCTTTATGCCAATTGCCTACTACACCCTATCCAAGGAAATTCTTAGGATTAGAAGTTATATGGAGCTCATCGTGATGTTTGTGACAAATCCATCACATCCGTACATTTTTCCAGATCATATTAAGACATGAGCAAAAAATGAGGCTGAACAAAAAAAAAATAACTGGGCTACATGACAAGAAACAGCAAGGATTGAATGTCCACCGTTGAAACATTCGTGGGGCCATAAAAATTCACAGAGGTTCAATCCACGTGTCACATCAACAATATTTCTCCCTTTTCCAAAAAAAAAAATATATATATATATATATAGGGCCACTAAAGTTTTGGATCATACTAATATTTTTGCATTTTCAGTTCATCACAGTACTAATGACATTATGAACCGTATGTAAACATCACAGTGGACCCCCTAAAGAGGTTTCGGTGGTAATTAACCATATCCTTGCCCACTTTTTTCTCATCATGTGGCTCACATGAGTTTTGGAGGTGAATTTTTCACAAACATCATAGCGACCCCACCTAGCCTATGACCACAAGAGCTTCCTACGACCGGGTGACATAGGCAATTTACATACTATATACACATTTGTATAAAGGGAAACTGTGGGCAATCATCCTTACTATTTCTCTTGTTTTTGCCCACACAGTTCTTAGATTTATATAAATTTTTTAGCTATCGTTCAAACATGAGATAATACAATAAATGTATGGAGTGTAAGTCACAATTATTAGGGTATGCCCTAAAAAGTCTTGTCACATGTCATTTTAATTAAATATTCTGAAAAGGCTACACGTAGAGAGAAGAGATCAATGTGTGCTACATGTATTGAACAGAATGAAAGCAAGCATATTCACTATAAACCATTCATGTGTGAGCTAAAATCCAAACTATACCCCCTAACAAGCAGTTTCATTTTTAATGATACTTTTAAAAAAAAAAAAAAAAAGCCAGAAGGCCCATCTATTCATAAAAGAGAACTGTACAATATTTGTGAGGGCCACTCCTATCATTTCAACAGGATCCCTAGACAAACAGAAAACAAAAAGAAGAAGCTGAGCACAGCTCTAACAGAGCACCAACAAGGCACAAACGAACTGGGAGCAAGACCCACTAGGAAACAAGGTTAAATCCTTCGGAGACAGGGAAGACTAGAGCGATCCAGACCAATGGCGCCTCGAATAAGAGCAGGGAGCTCAGAAGCAGACATGATACTTTTACCTTCTAGCAAATGAAGTTTTTGTGACCAACTACTACGGAAAAAATCTCTAAAAAGTTGTGTGAACAGTCACGTTAGCCGCCTTCTTTTCAGCACTTTGCTACCTCGTGTTCTCCGCAGTTTCTCATAATGAGAATTTCCCAAAGGTTTTTTTTTTAATTTTACATTTTTCTCATGATATTAAATGGAAAACTAGGACAAAAATAAAATAATAAAAGTATTTATTATAAATTAATAAATAATTTTTAAATTTTAATCATTTAGGTATTAATGTCATGTTTTAATTTTTAAATAATTTTTTATTTAAATACACGATACAAAATACAGTATTGCATTCCATAATGTAGTTGAAAAAAAAAATTCCCAATAATATCTCAGTCATATTTGTCACAATGCATCCCATCACCGTGTTATTTTTATTGAAGAACAATTCAAAAGTGGGCCGCACCATAAAGATTACCAGAGTCTAAAACCAAGATGGCCGCTTCATCAGTTGGGCTACAACCTCAAAATCAATGGCCAACCAATGCTCACTCGGACGAGGATTCCTGCGCAAGGATGCTGAGTTCCTACTGTTTCCTCTCGTGTGGCCTATTTGAGTTTTGGATATCCCTCGTTTTTGGATGCACGTCATAAAATGATCTCTCAAAACGGATGGACAGAATGGATTTCTCACATACATTTCAGTGGGACCCACCCAGCATCCTTGCGCAGCAGCTCCATAAGAAAGGCTTTCGCAGGAGATCCGCATCCCTCTCACTCAGTGTACAGGTGTGGCCACGGAACGAGTTGAATAGTCCCTTATTCGCCCCACGTGATCCTTACTGTGCGGCCCACTACCATTCGCACAGATAGAATGCTCTGCACAAGGGTTGCCGGGAAAGAAAGTAATTGATGTGAACATATCTTCTCCACTTTAATGCCATGATAAAAGGCGTTTATGAAAAAGGTGACACGCTTTGAATATTACAGCTAATTCCTCACATCCAATCCAAGAGTTTCAGTCAAATGAGGCCCATGTGATACACAATTAAATCCCAGTCTCAGGACTGGAATCAGACGCTGTAGGCTACGTTTAATCGATACTCCCGCATACTACAGAGAGATTCCCCAACGACCTCAAGGTCGGTTAGGAAGCGGATTGGCCGGTGTACCTCACACCGACAATATAGTTGTGTCAGCAAGTTCTGTCGGTGTGATCATGAGATATGTGTTATATCCGAACCGTCCATACATTTGGCCAAATCGTCTTAAGGCTTGAGAAGAAGAATAAGCCAGATCTAACTATCAAGTGGACCACACTGCAAAAAGCAGTTGGAAATTGAACGTCTACCATTGAAACCCTTTTTGGGGCCACGGAAGTTTTGGATAAATATGAAATTTGTTTTTCCTCTTCATCCGGGTCTTTGTGACCTAGTGAAATGATTGAATGGAGAATAAATGTTATGGTGGGCCCTATGAATTGTTTAACGGTGAAAATCATTAATTATCTCAGCTGCTATTTGTGGTGTGGTTCAGATGATCTTTGGACATGATTCATTTTTTGGATAATGCTCTAAAATGATCTCTAAAAATATATGAACAGTACAAATATATAAATACGTCACTGTGGGGCCATGTAACTTTTATCTCCTTTGAACCGTTCGTATAACTCGGAGCTCTAGGAGCGTCAGTGGTACCTACAGCAATTATATAGCTAGTGTGAGGTACACCAAAAGCGGATTGGCTGGTGTGTACACCAGCTATATAGTTGTTGTATTGACGTCAACAAGTTATATGAGTCCGATCATGAGGTATGTGTTATATCCAAACCATTCATCCACTTGGCGAGCTTGTCTTAAGGCTTGAGACAAAAAAATAAGACAGATCTAACTATCAAGTGGACCACACTGAAAAAAAAAATAGGGAGGATTGAATGTCTACCATTAAAACCCTTCTTGGGGGTCACAGAAGTTTTGAATAAATATGAAATTTGTTTTTCCTCTTCATTCAGGTCTTTGTGACCTTATGAACAGATTGGATGGAAAATAAATGTTATCGTGGGCCCTACAAATTGTTTAACGATGAAAATCATTATATCCGCTACTATTTGTGGTGTGGTCTAGATGATCTTTGGATATGATTCATTTTTTGGGTAATGCCCTAAAATGATCTTTAAAAATAGATGAACAGTGTAGATATAATAAATATTTGGGAGGGCCCAGACAAAAAGGAGCAGGCCACTCCTATCATTTCAACAGGATCCCTAGACAAATAGAAAACAAAAAGAAGCAGCTAAGCACAGCTCTAACAGAGCACCAACAAGGCACAAAGGAACTAGGAGCAAGACCCACTAGGAAACGAAGTTAAATCCTTCGGAGACAGGCAAGAACAGAGCGATCTAGACCAAGGGCACCTCGAATAGGAGTAGGAAGCTCAGAAGCAGACATGATACTTTTACCTTCTAACAAATAAAGTTTTTGTGACTAACTACTACGGAAAAATTTTCTAAAAAGTTGTGTGAACATTCACATTAGCCGCCTTCTTTTCAGCACTTTGCTATATCGTGTTCTCCGCAGTTTCTCATAATGAGAATTTCCCCAAAGTTTTTTTTTTTAATTTTACATTTTTCTCATGATATTAAATGGAAAACTAGGACAAAAATAAAATAATAAAAGTATTTATTATAAATTAATAAATAATTTTTAAATTTTAATCATTTAGGTATAAATGTCATGTTTTAATTTTTAAATAATTTTTTATTTAAATACACAATACAAAATACAGTCTTGCATTCCATAATGTAGTTGAATAAAAAATTTCCCAATAATATCTCGGTCATATTTGTCACAATGCATCCCATCACCGTGTTATTTTTATTGAAGAACTATTCAAAAGTGGGCCGCACTATAAAGATTACCAGAGTCTAAAACCAAGATGGCCGCTTCATCAGTTGGGCTACAACCTCAAAATCAATGGCCAACCAATGCTCACTCGGACGAGGATTCCTGCACAAGGATGCTGAGTTCCTACTGTTTCCTCTCGTGTGGTGATCTATTTGAGTTTTGGATATCCCTCATTTTTGGTTACACGTTATAAAATGATCTCTCAAAACGGATGGACGGAATGGATTTCTCACATACATTTCAGTGGGGCCCACCCAGCATCCTTGCGCAGCAACTCCATGAGAAAGGCTTTCGCAGGAGATCCGCATCCCTCTCACTCAGTGTACAGGTGTGGCCACAGAACGAGTTGAGTAGTCCCTTATTCGCCCCACGTGATCCTTACTGTGTGGCCCACTACCATTCGCACAGATAGAATGCTCTGCACAAGGGTTGCCGGGAAAGAAAGCAGTTGATATGAACATATCTTCTCCACTTTAATGCCATGATAAAAGGCGTTTATGAAAAAGGTGACGCGCTTTGAAAATTACAGCTAATTCCTCACATCCAATCCAAGAGTTTCAGTCAAATGAGGCCCATGTGATACACAATTAAAACCCAGTCTCAGGACTGGAATCAGACGTTGTAGGCTACGTTTAATCGATACTCCTGCATGCTACAGAGAGATTCCCCAACGACCTCAAGGTCGGTTAGGAAGCGGATTGGCTGGTGTACCTCACACCGGCAATATAGCTGTGTCAGCAAGTTCTGTCGGTGTGATCATGAGATATGTGTTATATCCAAACCGTCCATACATTTGGCCAAATCATCTTAAGGCTTGAGAAGAAAAATAAGCCAGATCTAACTATCAAGTGGACCACACTGCAAAAAGCAGTTGGAAATTGAACGTCTACCATTGAAACCCTTTTTGGGGTCACGGAAGTTTTGGATAAATATGAAATTTGTTTTTCCTCTTCATCCGGGTCTTTGTGACCTAGTGAAATGATTGAATGAAAAATAAATGTTATGGTGGGTCGTACAAATTGTTTAACGGTGAAAATCATTAATTATCTCCGCTGCTATTTGTGGTGTGGTCCAGATGATCTTTGGATTTGATTCATTTTTTGGATAATGCTCTAAAATGATCTCTAAAAATATATGAACAGTACAGATATATAAATACGTCACTGTGGGGCCCATGTAACTTTTATCTCCTTTGAACCGTTCATATAACTCGGAGCTCTAGGAGCGTAAGTGGTAGGATTGGCTGGTGTGTACACCAGCTATATAGCAGTTGTATTGACATCAACAAGTTCTATGACTTCGATTATGAGGTATATGTTATATCCAAACCATCCATCCACTTAGCGAGCTCGTCTTAAGGCTTGAGACAAAAAATAAGACAAATCTAACTATCAAGTGGACCACATTGAAAAAAATAGGGAGGATTGAACGTCTACCATTAAAACCCTTCTTGGGGGTCACAGAAGTTTTGAATAAATATGAAATTTGTTTTTCCTCTTCATTCAGGTCTTTGTGACCTTATGAACAGAGTGGATGGAAAATAAATGTTATCGTGGGCCCTACAAATTGTTTAACGATGAACATCATTATATCCGCCGCTTTTTGTGGTGTGGTCTAGATGATCTTTGGATATGATTCATTTTTTGGGTAATGCCTTAAAATGATCTTTAGAAATAGATGAACAGTGTAGATTTAATAAATACATCACTGTGGGGCCTGTGTAGCTTTGATCTCCTTTGAACCGTTCGTACAACTCAGAGCTGGAGGAGTGTCAGTACTAGTCTCCGCATGACACTTACCTATAGCAGCTATATAGCTGGTGTGTGGTACACCAACCATTCTGCTTCCCTTTCAAGAATGGGAGCGAATTGACCTTATTGGTGTAGATACGTGTTGTGCGAAGACGAGCAGTACGCTACTCGAGCTTGAGTAGCACGAATTATTGAAAGGCTATGAAAGTTACGTGAGCCCCAAAATGATGTGTTTATTATATCCACACCATTCATCCATTTGCAGGATCATTTTTTAGTATCATAACAGAAATGAGTCACATCCAAAGCTTATGTGGACCACACTGTAAATGCAGATTTTCACTTTTAAAACATTTATATGGCCACGTAACATTTATTTGCCATCCAATCCGCTAATAAGGTCACACATACATATATGAAGGATAAAATAAAAGATCATATTGATCCAAAACTTCTGTGACCCCAAAAGGGTTTCAATGATAAACGTTCAATCCCCCACTGCTTTTCACACCCTGCCCACTTCATCTTTGGGTCTATTTTATTTTTCTACTCATACATTGAGGCCAGCTGGTCAAATGGACGGACGGTTTGGATATAACACATACCTCATGATGGGACCCACAGAACTTGGTGACGTAGCCAGGTCCGTGTTGTACGGTACACCAGCCAATCAGCTTCCGGGGAGCAGACTTTGTTTAGATAGAGCGGGAGCGGATTAGGAGTTACCCGGGTAACACCTTAGTGGGTGTTATCCTTGCCGTGTGGAGCCCACATTGTTTTATGTGTTGTGTATCTATACCGTCCATCCGTTCTTTCAGCATGTTTTAGGACTTTATTCCACACATTAAGTATATCCAAATCTCTTGTAGACCACACCACTCGAAAACGTGGTAACTGAACATTAAAAGCGTTTTACAGGCCATAAAAATTTAGAATCAAGATTATCTTTGGTTTTTCCGTTTATCCAGATATGCTTGACCTTATCAACGGTTTAGATGGTAAATAACATTACGGATCTGCTTGCAGTGGGCCCAAGGAGGTTTTTAATGGTGGGCATTCAATCACCATTGTTTCCTGTAGTATAGCCCATCTGACAATTGGATTAGCTTAATTTTTGTGAACACATCTAAAATGTGCTATAGAAATGAATGAACAGTGTAGATATACAACACATCATCAAGGTGGCCCACGGTAAAGGTAGCACCTATTAAGTTGTCACCCGGGTAACACCTAATCCGCTCCCAGTTGGAGCAGGAAACGGATTGACTACTCCCCCTGCCACCAGCCCGGTGGCTGGTGGTGGCTGGTGGTCGGTGCTCTGTGGCCCACCATGATGTATGTGTTTCATCCATTTTTACCTATCATTTTAGGGCTTGGCCAAAAAAATGAGAGGGATATAAATCTCAGGTGGACCACACCACAGGAAAACAACAGTGATCGGATATCCACCATTAAAATCCTCCTAAGGCCCACCGTACTGTTTATTTGACATTCAGTATGTTAATTAGGTTATACAGGTCCAGATGAAGGGAAAAAACAAAGATGCTTGATCCAAAACTTTTATGCCCCCAGGAGGTATGGTGGTCCACTTAAGATTGGGATATACCTCATGTTTCGTCTAATACTATAAAATGATCTGAAAAATAGATGGACGGCATGGATGAAAGACACATACATCATGGTGGGGCCCACATAGCACCTACTATCAGCCATTGGCTGGTAGCAGAGGGAGTAGCCAATCCGTTTCCGTTGGAGCACAGGTCTAAATTGAGATTGATTGGATGTTATCCTGACCCCTCGCTGATGAATAGATAGATCAACCTTCCATTTATAGTGGTGACTACTTTTTTAACGGCTTGGATTGAGGTGAACATATGCTACGTGTCCATTTGCGCGCGTAGCACGGACAGATTGCTATCCGACGGTGCTGCCAAGGACGTTGACTAGAGGTGGAGGACCAAAGTCGCGGTGGTTGACCCGAGAACACGTTGAAAAACAGGGACAAGAGATGGTGAGTCGCGCGAGTGGAGAGACGGACGAGATTATTCGCGGCACACATGCCAAATGACACGAGCGTGTGAGATAGGACGCCAATTTCCTGTCATTTCTGTTAGAGGGAGCTATGTTATATACATAATTCCACTCAGTATATATAAAAACAATAACTAATAGCCGGTGGTTGCTCATGAATTCGGATTTCATCTTTCAAAATTCATAAACTCAAGTGGGCCACAGTACAAAAAGCTATGAGAATTTCATACTAACAGTTGGAATCCGCTTATTATTTGTATGAGGTAGATATTTGTGTTTTCTTTGTCAACGTGGGAATCACCATTGAAATTGCATATAAATATCATAATAGGTCTAAGAAAGTTTCAATGGTAATTATTGTTTTCATCTCCTTTTATCTCCTGTGATGTGGCCTATTTAAAGTTTTAATTCTACATCGTTCTTGATTTATATAATAAAACAAGGTAAAACTGATAAACAGAGTGGATAGAACGAGGATATTGCATGGCCCTTATAAAGTTTTTACACAAGTGGTAAGAGATAGGGTTGTCATTGGACTCAACTAAATCTAACAAAATCAAAATTTTGAATAGAGCCAGCCTTCCAACCTAGCCCAAGCAGTTCAAAATCTAGGCCAAGGTCAACCTTAGACTCAATACTCCATGGACATCCATAATTGTAAAATTTTAGTGCGTGTTTGATTTTCAAAACCTCCTATAAATACCACTGCAAATAAGTAATAATTATTTACTTCAGTAATTACGACAGTGATAATGCTGCTGCTTTTTTAAGCGCTAAAGCCTAAAATGGATGACACCGTCAAATATATATCAGGCCCATCAAGATATATGTGGCTTATCCACACCATCCATCCATTATCGCAGCTAAAACTAGGCATGATCAAAAAAATAAGGCAGATTCAAAGCTCAAGCGGACCACACCAGAGGATTTAGGGAATCAATCAAACACCTACATTTAAAAACCTCTGGGGCCACTGTTTCCTTTGGTGTGGGCCACTTGAGTGTTGAATCTGCCTCATTTTTTTTGCTCGTGCCTAAAAATGTATGCAAAAATGGATGGGCAACTGTGTTACATATATATATATATATATATATATATATATATATATATATATATATATATATATATATATATATATATATATATATATATATATATCACGGTGGCCCAATAAATTTAAACCGAACGGAAAGATTAGGTGAATTTTCAAATGGGTGGGAGAGTAATAATTACTCATTTACCGGGCATTTACATTTTATTTGGAAAATCAACAAGGCACTTAGATCAAGGCAATTCACCAATGCATACATGCTCATGATCAGTTGGGCCACCCAGATGATGGCCAGACAAAAATAATAAACTGTCTAAATCAAGATAAATGCATAAGCCTCCATCCTGAAAAGTGGGCCTGATCAGAACTTGATGAGATGGGAACAGAACATAACACGCTCTTGGCACGTTTCCCACGAATCGCTTACTAGATCTATGTGCGAGGATCACGGAAGCAGTTAGGAACAGTAACAGAAGGAACGCGAATGGTTGCTTGCGTTTGCAAGGTGACGCGTTTGATCTTACGTAGGCGTTTTATCGTGTATCTGCATCATCATTTGTATTTAAAGACCATGAGCCTTGTTTTCAACATCAGCCGTTTGAACACCCTCCAACGACTTTCGTCCTTCCTTGAGTTATAGAGAGAGAGGCTTTGCTCTATAACCAAAGAAGATATACAAAACATCAGATCGATAAATGCCATTATCTTTGTCTATTGGCTGGTCTTCTTCTTCTCATCCCGAGTGCAATCGAAGAGAAACAGCAAAAGGAATCATGTGCACTGAAGAAAATGCCTTGGATGTCGATAAGGTATGTGGGTTTTTATCTTTCTTTCTTTTATTATTATTTTTTCCATTTTCTTGATCATGGTACCTCTAGAAACTTATGTTTTTCTCTATACTTTGCCCAAATACTTAGAGAGATGCTGCAAGATAACAATGGAAGGAGATAGTTCCAATTTCATTAATAGAAGTCATTGTAAACAGCTTTGTTGCTGAAGATAGATAGAGAGAGAGAGAGAGAGAGAGAGAGAGAGAGAGAGAGAGAGAGAGAGAGAGAGAGAGTAGGGAAGGAGTGATACAGTTCTAATTTGATTAATATATGAAATTATCTTAATTGGTTTGGTTGCTACTAATCTTAATTTTCCTATAGATAGATAGATTAGACACGTTAAAAGAAAGACATAGATAGATAGATAGATAAAAATTCTAACAATTTTAACAGAGAGAGATTATGAATATTTGAGAGAGAGAGAGAGAGAGAGAGAGATTCTTTTCTATAAGAGGACCATTCCTCTTTCAATGAAATTCATCAGTGAAATTTCTTCACTTTGAGGACCATTCCTCTTTCAATGAAATTCATCATTGAAATTTCTTCACTTTAAATGGTATCGGAGATACACTAGAATCCGGCCGTTCTTTCTCTTCCTCTCAATTCCCAGCAGCCATTATGGCTCCGCGCAAGCCCTAGCTCTGATTATGCCAAGATATGACAAGATATGCCTCTTATTTGAGAAATTCAAGTATCACAAGATGTGCCTCTTATTTGTTACGCTTGGTTGGCTGAGATTTTTTGCTTTTTTGTTTATGGTTGACGTGGGCCGTCAGTAATTGTATATTTTCCTGCTTTTAGCCTTTAGGCAGGTGTGGCTGTCCTTTTGTGGGCCCCTCGATTGGATGTAAATCAAAATTATACGGAGGTTGTGTTGTCCTTCGGTGAGGCTAGTGAGTATTCACTTTTTTTCTTTTTCCCTTTTTTTAAAAAAAAAAAAACCTCTCATATGCAATAGGCATAACTTAGTTGTAGTCGGCCAAAACTTTCCAAGAAAGAGATTTCCTTTGTTATTTTCTTCTTATGTTAACTACTACTATTTTTATTCTCTTAACTAAAAAGGCACCCATTAGTTGCAAAGCATTTAATATAATATTAGGTTGGTCTAAGTGGCAGGTATTGATGTTACCAGCCTACCAAATCCATATTAATCTTTAATGGAGTTATTATACCTCACTGAAGAAGAAAAAGAAAATCTCCTTGTGTTCTCTTAGGGGTGGGTTTCTGTCTCCCTTCCCCTCTTTCTTCCTCTCTTTCTGAGGCTTTCTTTTGTAGGTAGTGATGGCGTCTGCTGACGTTGAATATTGCTGCTTTGTTGGAGGGCTCGCATGGGCTACCGATGACCACTCTCTCGAAAGGGCTTTTAGCTCATTCAGAGAAGTTATCGAATCCAAGATTATTAGCGACCGTGAGACGGGGAGATCGAGGGGCTTTGGATTCGTCACCTTCAACAACGAACAGTCCATGAGGGATGCCATTGAAGGGATGAACGGACAAAGCCTTGACGCAGGAGCATCACTATCAACGAGGCCCAATCCAGGGGAAGCGGCAGTGGCGGTGGCGGCGGTGGTGGAGGATTCCGTAATAGTGGTCGTCATAGCAGTGATGGCTATGGAGGGGGAGGGGGAGGGGGAAGGGGAAGGGGAGGGGGTTATAGTCGTAGTGGTGGTGGAGGTGGTGGACGGGATCGTGGATATGGTGGGTCAGATGGAGGATCTCGTTACCGTGGTGGTACTTCAAATGGCAACTGGAGAAACTAATCGTTACGAGAGTGGCGTCTTTGCTCCAGATGGCAAATGGAGTAACTAAGTAGCAGCACTACTAGTACTAGTTATGGCTGGGTTATCTTTATCTTGTGTTAAATGGTGTGTGGAGAGGAATGACTGGGTTGTCTTCTTCTCTGGTTATGTTTTTGATCTCTTGTTATGGTTTTTGATCTCTGGTTATGGTTTTTGATCTCTCAAGAACTACAATTAGTATTAGTAAACGGTTCTATGTTTTTTTTTTTTTTTTTTTTTTTTTTTTTTTTTTTTTTTTTTTTTTTTGAAAAAAAGAAGAAGAAGAAGAAGAAGAAGAAGAAGAAGAAGAAGAAAAAGAAAATCAAACAATGCCCGAAATTTTGTAACAATCGAATTGTTTCAATCACTTAGAGGAAACTTTAACTAGATTAATGAAATTTTCTTGAAATTGCTAGATGCACCCATGTCAATTATTTTCTCTTGAGTGTACACTACTAAATCTCTAATTTAAGTAATATCATACTTATGCTGAATATATTTATATTTTCTTTTTTCTTTTTAGTCTATGGCAATTGAATGTGGTGGGGAGAATACTCACTTCTAGTTAATCAAATCATAATTACATTTAAATCTCAATTTATTTAGGTGCAAGCTCTAGAAGCCAAGTTCCAGCAATTATATAAAGAGAACGAAGAGCTCAATCATCTGATTAATTTAATGAGCAATAACTGCAATATTCTTCAAGACCTCTTGAAGAAGAAGAGGACACCTGAGAATTGCTCTAGCCAAGATTCATTCAATAGACCGGTAAAGAATACGTTCAAAGCAAAATCGTCCCGAGTCTTTATAAGAACCAATGAGGCAGACACTAAGTTGGTAAGTTTCTTTGAAGATTTTGTTCATTTTATTCAAATTAGGGTTTATTTTCATTATTAAATTGGTGTTTTCACTGGTTCCCTAATCATCGTTTTACCCCCATTTGTGGTGCCCACCTGAAAGCCTGGATTGTACAGTCACAGTTCATACTATCAATTATAGGGGCGAGACCCCGCCTTTTTATAATAATAATTTTAAAAAAAAAAAAATCCTTTTTACCCGCTTTTATTTTCTTTTTTGACTTCAGATAGTGAAAGATGGTTATCAATGGAGGAAGTATGGACAAAAGATCACTAAAGATAATCCATCGCCGCGGGCTTATTTTAGATGTTCTACCACTCCAAATTGTCCCGTCAAGAGGAAGGTACATGATTCAACTAATCTTTTCGTGCCTACTGATATCTATTGTAAGGTATTAATTAAGAAGATCAAAAATTTTACTCCACAGAATCAATACATTTCAAGTTAAGGATGAAACTAAAATCAAAGGTAGATTGGGTTTTTATTTCTTTCTTTCTTTCTTTTTTTTCAAAAGGTAGATTGGCAAATGAATGCAATACATAGTATCTGGAGATTTGGATTTTCTCCCGAATTCTGCAACAGTAATGAACCTTGGTGGTTCTTGAGAAAATTGCTTGGTAGAACATACCAGTTTATCTGAAAAAGGAAGGTTAATAGATTTTTAGTGACAATGAATTGCAAACAGAAAATTTCTAATACAGTAAAACATTGTTCTTGGGAACCACGTGGATTTTCTTTCCCCTAGGAATCCACTGATCTCTTATCATAAAGAAATTTTAATTCATAAACATCATGTTGTTTATGGGAAACTCATCCTGTGTGTCTGGACATTTTCGTACCTCCTGATTGTGCACCATAAACGCGGCACGTGTACAATGATTTTACAGTCGGTGTATTTGGCAATTCTAAGCAATAGATAGTGCTATGTGAGGATTTAGGAAGTCAACTCAAACTGTAAAATAAAAGATGATGCACAAAAGTGTGTGTGTGTGTGTGTGTATTATGAATAGCACAAAAGATGATGCACAAAAGTTTTGGATCAAAAAAAAAAAAAAGTATCCTGCAGGCCCAACTATTGATTGGCCACCAAAAAAAAAAAAAAAAAAAAAACTCTGTTTGGACTATCCCAACCATCTAAGAAATGAACATTTCTCGTTGAGTGTGAGAATTTTTTGTCATGGATCAGACGTTTCCAAGAGGCTCGTCCAATGATTTATCAATTATTAGCTCATCTTTGTACACTAGAGGCTTTATGTAGTGTGGAGAGGTGTGTAGAGAATTGCAGAGAATGATAGAAGAATGTAAAGATCTCTAAGATGTTCTAGAGTTATGTAGTGTAGTCCTGTAGTGAGAATAGTGTAAACTAGTTTAGAAGGTATCTAAAGTGTTCCTAGCTATTGGTTGATTGTCACGTGCATGAATAATAGCTAAAAGTTTTTTATATCTATATAGAAAGAAAAGACCCTCATTTATATCACATCTTAATCTATGTGATCTGCATATTCTTCAAAGTAGCTTGGCTACACTTGGGTGGCTAGATGACTCATTCATAAAGGGAGCTAGCACAAGTAGTGCATATGGTCTATGCTCAGGAAGCATTAGGCCGTAGCAAGTGACATCAATGTTGTTAGAAAGTGATCAAAATGCTTGTGCAATAAGAGATACATGATGTCATCCGGGGATCAATAAACAAGCACATGAGAATGAGGGGATTAGTCCAAGAAACCCCCTGAGATGTGGTTGTAACTATGGATCGAGGCGTATCTCACGTAGTTGAGGATTTCCTGGTTGAAGGAGAGGATTGGTTTGAGTAAATGGACAACAATGTTGAGGGCCTTGTAAGCATGCTTTAAGAACTCAAGGGAAGATTCCAAGTGCTCCAAACATGTTCTCTGGAACTGAGTGTCAAGAGCGTAGGAACGCTTTCTTGCTTATGGTGTAAGAGACCCTCTCACTATGTCGAAGAGGCAAGTTTAAGAGATGAGAGTTGATTAGGCCTTATGGAAAAGGACTATGGCTAATGGAAGTATGGCTATAGGTGAAGCAATTAAGGTATATATGGACGTCGTGTTAACATTTTTATTAAACACAATGGAATTTTGAACTTTACAAAAAAAAAAAAAAAAAAAAAAAAAAAAAAAAAAAATCGATTTGCTTAATTAACTCTATAGATCATCGTTTTGATAATTTTAAGTTTCTAAATAAGAAAAACACAAGATGAATGGTTAGAATTCGTGCAATCTAACTCGACCACAATATAGTAGTTGTCAATGTTAATCTTTCAAACTAGGAATACTTTTCATGATCTATCCCAATTGAAGTAGAGTCGAGAGCTAACATGCCAGCCTCGATATAAAGCCAATCCTAACGCACCATCCAAGCAGGTGAACCCCACACATTGCACATGTGTGATGAGAAATGAACCTCTCTCTCTCTCTCTCTCTCTCTCTCTCTCTCTCTCTCTCTCTCTCTCTCTCTCTCTCTCTCTCTCTCTCTCACTTCAGGGATAGACATCTATTTATAAAGAAGGGTTAAGGATTTTCTCTCTCTCTCTCTCTCTCTCTCTCTCTCTCTCTCACTTCAGGGATAGACATCTATTTATAAAGAAGGGTTAAGGATTTTGGGAAAAACACCAACTATAATATATCCTTTGCAACCCTATAGCTTTTCATATACCCCACATCATTAGAATCCTATAATCATATTTTATTTATGCATGTATATCCAATCCAATCCCTCCACTCCCATGGTCATCCACCAAAAACCAACTGCCCATGCAGATCAAATGATGGACCCTCATATTTGAATCATCAGATTATCATCAAGTGCAATAAAAAACTTTTCAACGATCAAAACAAAGTTTAATGGTTGAAAACATTTATAAAGTCATTTAAAAGCTTTTGAATGTTGGGCCCAATGGAAAAATCACTTGATGAACTATTGATCTCCTAAATCTACATTATAAAATGAGTTTCTAAGAAACCAATGGATCCCTTCTTAGCTCACACGATATCAAGAGACCTTAATAGATGCACCCAGCCACATCCACTTTTATTGGTTACTTAATGACTTCATAAAGCGAGCGAAAGTACATATAATTAAGAACTTGAATCTCATACTTTCTTAAGTTTAGGGATTAATCATATTCAAATATCTTCTAGGATCATAGTCTAAGTAGGATGGGCCTAGGACTAAAGACTTAATCTTGATATGTAAGTGCCCAATAGGTGCAATACCAGGATTTTTTTATTTATTTATTTTTTCAAAGGTAAGTCTTCTTCTTTTTTTTTCCAATTCATATCAGGAATGTACATGTATAACCGGGCCACCCCAAGGCATAAAAAGGGGCTATGGAACCCGACGAGAGGGACAAAGAGAGATTATACATGGCCCGTCACCCTGACAGCACCCAACCCTGTGCTATCTATCACCACCCTCCCTCTAATAATACGAGGATATTGTATCCATGGTACACTCATACTCTCCTACGTAGGGTAGGGCTAAGGCACACCAACTCATCGTCGTGCCCGATGGTGACAACCATCCATACCGACTCATTGTCAGTCCCCTTACACAAGTTGGCCATATACTTCAGGTTCATAGGTCCTTTCTCTCAGTGGCAAAGCTGGCAATGGCCGCTCATGGTGCCTTCTTCTTGGATCCAGTGGGGATGGGTTTAATCAAGGAAATATGTCGCAGGTAATAATGCTTTAAAGACGGAGGCCCGGAGTTAATATTTTGGCCTCACGGACCTACGTCTTATGTATCCTGCTTGTAAAGCCGTTGTTCTCTTGTTAATAAAATTTTAGTTTCCTAAAAAAAATGTTGGCCATATACATCATCATAGTAATATCAATCCATGGATCACAATTCTCCCTTGGTTAGTGATCATTGTGTCCAACCTAAGTCCCAAAGACAATCAGAGGAATTCCTCTCCTTTAACTCTTATAATCATGTATGTTTTAGGCACCTCCACATATTAAGGAACAGCAATTTTTCCATCTAAGACACTTGGTCATCATGATCTATGGCTAAGATCATCAATTGCACATCCACATCAATAGTGAACATGGTTCACATTGATTTTCTAAGGCATAACTCTAACACGTCAAACCCTAAGACCTTTCATGTATCATAGAATACCAAGAATTTGGATAGTTGCTCATGGAAATTAAGGCAATACTTTGACGCTATCCGATTAAATGATGAGAGGTTCAAGGTATGTATCATAGCAATGTAACTCACAAACATGACAACCCTATGGTGGCACAGGGTTATGTAAACATGAAGTATATGCACCACATCAATATTGTTGGATTTTTAATGAAAACATAGTCGAACTAAAGCATCTTTTCAAAAATCCATCTTTTATTTAACCAGTCTATCTAACCTATCCCGAATTGAGGGAGAATGAGAGCCCATGTCAGCTTAAGGTAGGGTTATGATAATGCACTATGTGTCCACACCAAATGGGCCCTATAGGCACACATATAAAAGGAGATAGGAAGAGGGAGGATGAGGTCTCTCTCTCTCTCTCTCTCTCTCTCTCTCTCTCTCTCTCTCTCTCTCTCTCTCTCTCTATGTGTGTGTGTGTGTGTGAAGCCCAAAGGGGATGCTCAGGACTATCTTTAGGTATCTCTCCCCTACTGATTTCCATAGCCCTACAAAAGGATTGAAATATGTAACCGATTTACCCATGCATGTGCTTATGATTTAGTCCTTCCATTGTCATGGCCATCCACCAAAGACTTATATCTCATTCTTATAAAATAGTAGACCATCAAATCTGAGCCATTAAATCATCATCAAGTATGATCAAAATAGCTTCAATATTTAAAATAAAACTTTCATTGTTGAAAACATTTGTAAAGTACATTAAAACATTTTTAGGTCCATAAGAAAATTGACTTGATGAATTCCTGATCTATTAAATCTCTCGATAAACACATTCTTAGGTAAACCAATGGATTCATTATTAGCTCATCTGAGAATCAAAGGACATTAATGGAAGTACTCAGTCACACTGGCCATGTAGTAGCCTCATAAAGAGAGCCAAAGTTATACAATTAGGATCGTGACCCTCACACATCCTTATGTAGAAAAAGGTATAGATGCACTCTTAGCACGGAAATACCAAAAAGAAGCATAAATAGAAGCGCAAGTAGTCCATTAAAATGGGCCCATTCCTACATAGGGCATGACATAATTGGGCCCCAAGCATGTCCGGATCAAAGAGATTCAATTCAGATAGGGAGAAATTGTCGTTTTGAAGTGTTAACTATAAATATGTCATAACTTCTTATCTGGGTATCACAACGGGACACGATCAATAAATTTTTACTAGAACGGGACATCCGAGGTCAACTGACCCACATAGTGGGTCACATCTATCCGTTTCATAAAAAAACACCAGCTCAAAAATAGAATTTTAGGAAAAATCTACTATTCTTAGCAATTTCAATTTTCATAATATTTTCTTATTTTTAGGATTTTAGATCATCTTTTTATAAATTATTTGTCATCATGCTAGGACTCTTCTAGTAAAGTGTATTTAAACTTTCTATTTTTGATAAATTAGGCTTTAGATGAGTTTTACTATTTTGGATAATTTCTATTATGCTTAGAAGTTTGCTATTTTTTGTAATTACGAATTTTTGTTTATTTTTCTTTATTAATTATGTAATTGAGAAAAATACACATCATATATTATTATACATTATTCAATAAAATTATTAGAGTTTTCTCTTTTTTCTTAGCAATTTCAAGTTTCGTAGTATTTTCTTATTTTTAGGATTTTAGATTTCATCTTTTTAGAAATTACTTGTAATCATGTTAGGACTCTTCTAGTAAAGTTTATTTAAACTTTCTATTTTTGACAAATTAGACTTTATGAGTTTTACTATTTTTGGTAATTTCTACTAAGGTTGGAATTTTGCTATTTTTGTAATTACGAAAAAAAATTATTTTTCTTTATTAATGGTGTAATTGAGAAAAATAAACATCATATATTATTATACATTATTCAATAAAATTATCAGAGTTTTCTCTTTTTTCTTATGGATTGAAGGTTTTGATCACTTAAGGAAGACGATGATCTTTCTCATTATTTCTTCATGCTCTTTCCCTGCATCAAATCCTTGAGTTTAAGATTAATCAACTTCTTATGTATCATCAAGTCTTATCAAAGTCTAATCTAATGATCCCCTCTACTAGTAACTTAATATCAATCCACCAATGTAATGTCAAAGATTCAAAAAATTCATGTATATATAACACACTCACTCCCATGTGGGGTAGGGCGAAGGCATACGACCAAGTCGGGCCCTGATGTTAAAGACTATCCATTCTAACTCAAATCCCCCCGTCAAACAAGATGATCATTCCTTTCATATATGATTATCATAGGTTTGTCCTAAAACTTATGGTGGTATTAGTATAATACTACGTGAAAAGGAGTCAAATTTAATGGTTAAAAACCATTGATTTTATCGAAAATCGATGGACATAGGGATTGAGAACGACCATCGACAATTTCAAAGTCGAAAACAAAATTTGACAGTTCTAAACCACCTTATATTTTCGTTGGTTAAGTAGAGCAGTCGAATACAAGTTTCAATAGATACAAACTATTGACCAAACCATCGAATACTTTTTTTTTACGGTTCTAAGTCGTCGTTCTGGGAAATTATCCGGCGGCTCTGAATCATCATTCTGAGCTCAGATTTTTATGAATTCGAGGTAAATCCTGCTAAATTTGATTTCAATATAGAAAAAAAATAGCTGAAATTTGTAGCCTTTGGACTATGGCTATACCCATATACCTGATAAACACATTTTATATTATCTATAATCACCATAATCCACCATACACTTGATAAACATATTTTATACAATTTAAAATCAATATAATTCATTATTTTTTTATTTTCAAATAAAATACAATACGATTTGGGTTTCCAATGCAAGGTAAATGAGCCATTATTATCATTTGTAAGTGGCACTTACTAAGAAACTATGGCTCTTAAGTCAAGAGTTAAATACGCTTGTGAAAGGAAGTAAAGTAAAACATAATCATTACATGTTTACCTTACAAAACCAAAATCAAACAATCCTTAAACCTAAAGGGTCCAACAATTAGAATGCTCAAGTAATTATAATTTAGTCATTTTCATAAATTAATTAATGCAATTCAATCTGAATTACAATTAGAATGCTCAAGTAATTACAATTAGTGAATTATATGCATTGTTTTTCAATCTTCTCAATCCTGACAATGAACAACCATATTATGTTGTTATTGGCTTGAATTATAATAACATAAACCACAAATATATAAAATTTTATAAAAGAAAGATTTAATAAAGTAATATTAAATTTACTCTAAAGGACTGTTGTGGCAATAGAAGTGAGCATAAGATAAAAAAGATTGGATTCTTCGAGTTTAAGATCAGGTCACTGCAATTCATCTCTATGTCTGCATCCCCCTTTTGTCTTAATCATACAGCTCATTTTATACAATACACTACATTTCATCATTATCTTATGCGACATTCTCATAGTGCTGATGTTAAAGCGTATGCATTCAACCTTGCTGAAAAAACTAAATAGATCTTCATAAGAATTGACATCCTGATTCGATTTATTTGAAGCTTCTAAAACTGCATGACACCCAGTCGTAGACTTATGTGATACTTGCAATAGAAGACTTGAATTGCTTGTGATGTAAGAATAAAAAGTTCATCATATTCTTTACTGTTCCTCATTAACCCTCTAGGTTAGCATTTATCAAATTCGTCATTGGATCAACGAAATACCCATTCGAGTCTTTTATACACACCCAATCATAATACATGATAGTCTCCTTGAAGTAAATGTAGTCCGGCTCAAGTATTTGTTTAACAATGCCATACTAAGCAACTTCTTCATCCACCAGATTGATATCCCTAACACTTACCCCAAAACTAGTTACAGCCTTTGTAGAGACCCCAGAGTTTTTTGTCGACAAGTCCATTTCATATTTTGATGTATAGAAAACATATCCATTAACCGCATAAGCATTATATAAAATGACATTAACATTGGAGCCATCGGCAAGCCATTTTGTGATCAAAGTAGCGGATTAGTTATCCAATAGTTGTCTAAGCCATGGAACATAATCCATTGGTTTCTCCGATTGTGAAGTGGCCTTTTAATTATAACTCCTTGATGTGTGGCTTTGAAACACAAGACTTTGAATGCATACATGATACTTCTGTGAATCATAATATGAATGTTGTTTAAAGACTTTTCGTATATACACGTGCATGTGTAAATTAAATATAAATGGAAAAGTTTGGATGACAACATACTTCTCTCACTCAAAATTGAAAGGAGACTACCTGAGTACCCATTTGCACACTTGCTGGTACTGCACTAGAGTAAGAACGTAAGGCTTTCCATTATACTCGACAGGGTATGCAAGCTCACTAACGTCATCCATGAACGTTCCATGGCCTCGCTGGTGACTTCCTAATCTACATAAATCATCTAACATGGAATGCATCATTATTTCTTTGATGAGATAACATTCGACAATAGAACCCTCTGGAAATGTTTGATTCATTGCGTACTGTATATCATATACAATAAATATATTATTGATTTACGCACTTTCTAATATGAAAAGTCAAAGAAAATCGATTTCTTCGAACACAGAGTCTCATCATTTGCAAACCTCTTCATCTTCTTACCTGCTACCTTTCTAAAATTAGTCTTAATAGTTTTTAGCTTGGAGAATAATTTAACACTACTCAAACGATGACTCAGCTTCCCATGTTCTTCCTCCTGACTAAATTGTGCTTTCTAGGTTCTGAAATGATGCGTTGGATGCATTAAGTATTTTATGTGCCCCATGTACGCAAACGTCCTTCCATTTTTTAGCCATATTGACTATGTCTCTTCGCTATATACACAACAACCATACTTTTTTGTAGTCCTATAACCTGACAGATGTCCATACGCTAGAAAATCATGAATAGCCCATAAAAGGATTAATTTCGTAGTAAACATACTCTTATTGGTAAAGTCATATATTTTGGTTTCGATGAACCACAAATCATTCAACTCTTCAATAAATAATTGCAAGTAGATGTCAATGTTGTGTCCTGGTCCATTTTTCCCAAGAATCAATATAATGTTAACATCGTAAACTCCTTCCACATACATAAAGACGATGGTAGATTGTATGAAACAATCATAATAGGCTAATAATTGTGTGCATTGTTCTTATTTTCGAAAGGAGTTGAATTAATATGTTGCAAGTACTAACCAAACATTACGTGCCTCCACAGAAAAGTCTAGGAAATTACGATCCACTCTTCCCCAATAAATAGAATCCACCGAATGACGTATGAATGTTGTACTTCTATATTGAGTTGCACTCGCATACCATTTTATTTTTTCTGCAATCCACGATACATCGTACATTCTATTCAATCGCGTTATAAGTAGAAAATATCTTACACCTTCTATATGTTTGCTCATCGGCTTTCATTTACCGATTTCCATCTGTTCCCACCACACTTAGGATAGCTATCATAATGTTCATAATCCCTCCAGTATAACATGCAATCATTACAGCATGCATGAATAAGTCGACACTCCATTCGTATAAACTTGATAATCTTCTTCGTCATGTACTTTCTCTCTGATAAAGTGTTTTCACTTGGCAATATCATTTTCATTATTTGCAACAACTCATTGAAACTTTTATGGGACCATTGATGTATACTCCTCATGCTCAGTAACTCAACTATAACTAACAATTTTATATCCCATTCTCGATAAGATAGATATAAGGGTTTTATCGCAGCCTCCATCATATTCTTATATTCAATATCCTTTGTCGAAACACCCAAAACTTGGGATCCATCTATGCTTACAGCTTCAGTATGTTCATCATTGTTAAACCGCCTAAGTGTGTCGTTCAACATTTTAATCATCCTTGGAAACACATCATCGTTATGCTTCGCATTAGAAATACCAACCCCAACGGTTACTCGACTTCTAGCCCATTCTTTGCCGTGGTAAGTCCATATCATGTAAGATGTGTCAAAACCATCACAGATTAAATATTCAGAAATATCAGCTATTTTTCTCCTCCTGTCATATTATGTCATTTGATACAAGGACAATAATAATGGTCATCATTCTTCAAGCGAACACAATTTTTAGTCAGGTAGGTAATGAATGACATACACCATTCAAGTAACCTCCTGATAACCTAGGTTTAGAAATTCACTCTTTAATTGGAAGTGCGAACGACGAATTTCAGAAATTGGAGAAGTATAAATGATCACCACATACTTTAATAGTATATCTACCTAATTGACTAAATCAGTCACGCATCTAAGACCAAATAGATTGTAATACTTTCATGTTGACATTTAAATGCCCACCCCAAAATTTCAGCGGCATCTCTCCACATATCTCCAAATACGTTGATCTTGCATTTGATTCTCATGTCAACTATCCACATTATCTACACGAAGTGTGGATATTTAACATTAGAAATAAATATAAGAAACATATAAAGAGAGAAAAGAAAAAAAAAAAAAAAAAAAAAAAATACAACGTAGAATAAGCATGTGCATTTAAATTAATGAACCAAAAGCATTCTAATCTATCAAACCTTGAACTGTCTGAATTAGACAATTTGAAAAATTGTATGCCTCCAAAAGCATACTATATATTTATGCCTAGAAACATAGAAATCTTTAAATAAATAATTGATTGAACTATACTAAAATAAATGCATACACAAAGATAAGTACAATTCATCACCAAAGCAATATTCAGTTATACTAAAATAAATAACCTACTAATATATACTACATACTAGTAACATAGAAGCAATACCAAGGCACCATGCCATAGGCTATAAGAATATCATGTCCCCTTAGAAAATGAATACTCCGGGAACACACACACACACACACACACACACACCACACACACACACACACATATTGATTACTTCATATTTCAAATATAAATATGAAAGTAAAATATAAGTTTGGTTTAGGATAAATTATAAGTAGTTTTTTATTTAAAATTCTTAATTACTTCGTTTTAATAATTATAATTCAAGATAAGTTACCTAAGACATAAGTAGGCTCATCTTATGTAATTTAAGATCCAACCCTGAAAACAATAGGACCCATTTGGATGCCACCAAATAAGTGACACCCCTTAAAAATTGGTCAACACGTGGCCAAAGTAGATAAATTTGTACATCGCCAAGCCTGTGAAATTGAAACATATCCATTTGTAAATTTTCCCAAGCATAAACCAAATAAACTATTCATATCTACAACATAATAGTAATATACATACAATATTAGGGCATCATACCATAGGCTACAAGAATATCATCTTCCCATATAAAATAAACCATCTAGGGTAGCGTGCGCGCACGCACACATATGTATATGTACATATATTATTAGTTGATTACTTCATATAGCATTATTTCAAATAGTAATATGCAACTAAAATAGAAATTTAATTTGTAAACCTTTGCCTTAAATCACAAAATCGAAAACCCTATCCACAACCATAAACTCTTAACCCTACCCTAAAACTTAAACCCTGAACCCAAAATCAAAACCCTAAATCCATTAAATAGGTTATTTTCATGCTTGATTTAGAGATTAAAAAAACAAGTGGACAGATCTAAAGTCCAATCACGTTGTCCAAAATGAATAGATGCAACTTTTAAAGATGAACCATGGACCAAAAAAATAAGCTAAGTCACTCCATGATTAGGTGGGTCACACGACAAGCAACAATTGAGAGTGGGTGCCCATCCATTAAAGCCTTCTAGATTGTACATAGGGCCCATTGAGATGCGGTTTTAATATCTAGCCCATACATTGTGTGTGAACCACTTGGATGAGGGGTCACCAAATTTTAAGTTGTTCCAAAACTCAGGTAGGCTCCGTCAAGTGCTTTTAGATATTTTAGGCATGATTTTTTATGTTTTCAGATGATATGGCCCACCTAAGTTTCGGATGTGGCTGATTTTTGACACCTTGAAACCCCAATATTGTATGCATCATTGAAGATTGCATCTGTCCATTTTTACATGCCTAAACTGGACAGATTACGTGAAATTTAAAATATCGTACAGATTACATGAAATCCAACAATTGACAAATTACATGAACTCCAAAATACTGTACAGATTATATGGAATCTATAATAATTTACGAATTACATGAAATCCAAAATAGTGAACAGATTACATGAAAAATAAAATTAAATGAACAAATAACAACAAATCTTAAAGTGAAGAGATTACACAAACTCTAAAATAGTATATAGATTACATGAAATCCAAAATAGTATACAAATTATATGAAATCCATCCAAAAGTGGACAAATTACATGCAATCCAAATTAGTGTATAGATTACATGAACTTCAAAATAATGTACATATTACATAAAATCCAAAATAATGTACATATTACATGAAATCCAACTATGGAAAAATTACATAAAATTCAAATTAATGTACAAAATACATGAAATCAAATTTAGTGTACATATTACAAGAAATCTAAAATTGTGTAAAGATTACATGAAATCTAAAATAGTGAAAAGATTACATATATAATTAAATAATGCTTCAAACTTTCAGCAACAGTAAATAAGTTAATTTAACATCACAATGGGGCCATAATAGACCTCACATACATTATAGTGAGGCTCATAGTAAACCCCACTTACATTACAATGGGTCCCACCTACTAAGGTTAGGGCTTACCACGATACAGAGATCACCAAGAGAGGGAGAGCACACCAACAGAGCACCGAAAGCGATCACGTTGAGAGAGTTCTGAGAGAGAGAGCACTGAGAGAGCTCTAAGAGAGAACGCCGAGAGCGAGGAAGAGAGACGGAGAGATAAACAAATAGAGAGAGATAGAGAGGCATAAAGAGAGAGAGTGCAGGAGCAACGGCCAGAGGGAGGGAGAGGGAGGGAGAGAGAGAGAGAGAGAGAGGAGAGAGAGAGAGAGAGAGAGTGTGTGTGAGAGAGAGAGAGAGAGGGTTGTGCTAAGGTTCGATCAAGGGAGTCAAAGAGAGAAAGAAACAAAGAGAGAGGGAGAGAGAGAGTGTGTGTGTGGGGCAGCGCCGACCAGCCAGGGTTAGGATTAGGGTTTGAATGGAGGGAGAGGGGGGGGATAGGGCGAGAAGGCAAAAATAAGGGTTTCTTGCCTAAATTTTTTTATAGCCAATTTCAAATTATCGATGGCATTTGTCATCGAAGAATTAAAAACGCATTCGACAGCATTTGTCATCGAATTTTAGAGTAATTGTTCTCGCGTTTTCACGTATGTAATGGGTATTGAAATCTATGGACAATAACTCTCCTTTGGTCAATGAACATTGTATCTAATCTCAAGTTCTTAAGGACTTCCAAAGGATTCACTCTCCCATATGTTGGGGGCCTTGCATAAAACCTTAGCATCTAGCCTCCCGAAACAAACCAGAAGTATGGAATAATAAAGCAATGAAATAAATGAAAGCATAAACCACACCACACAAGAGTTTTTACGTGGAAAACCCTCAATGAGGTAAAAACCACAGGACCTCGTCCAGATCAATAATCCACTATGAAATAGAACGTTACAACCATCTTCACTCACGCAGGAGTAGATAAATAATGAGAGAATAAAAGAAAAAACGGAAAGATCTAACCGATTACGAGGACTTAGGAGCGCTGAGATATAAATTGCACAGTAAATAACCTCCACGAGTATAACCTCCCTTCTACAAGCTTCCTCTCTCTCTCTCTCTTTCTCTCACACCTTTGATAGTCCTCTTATATTTTTCATGTATCCTGAAAAACTCTAGGGACACCTATTTATAGTTTTAGGAAACTACCTTCTGCATCCTTGTTGCGAAAGGACTCAAAATCTGCAATCCGCACAAAAAACGCAGAACGAATCTGCGTAACCACAACCGGTCGAGCACCACCCATGACCGGTCGAACACCCCCGAAAAAATAGTCTAACGTCGCTGGACTTTGAGTCGAGTCAGGGCTCGAATCCATGACTGGTCGTGCACCAACCCTCGACCGATCGTGTGAGGCTCACGAGCGGTCGAGCACGGGTCAAAAAACCCATCAAATCTCTCCCTTTTTGACCCAAGAGGGATTCACCTTCTTCAAGCTAGTCTGGTATCTACAAACCTCAAACTTGCCCTTGAGCAAAGCCTTAGTCATAATGTCTGACCCATTATCGTCCGTGTGGACCTTCTCAAGCTGTAATACCTTCTGTTCCAAAGTATCTCTGATCTAGTGATACCGAATCTCTATGTGCTTCGACTTGGAATGCTAACTTGGATTCTTGCTCAAGTGTATAACACTCTGACTATCGCAATAGACTACGTACTCATCCTGCTTCAGGCTAAGTTCATGTAAGAACCTCTTCATCCAAAGCATCTCTTTGCATGCCTCTATGACTGCAATGTACTCGGCCTCTGTCGTCAACAAGGTTACGACTTTTTGTAACTTGCTCTGTCAAGAAATCGCTCCCCCTACAAACGTGAACATGAACCCCGATGTAGACTTCCTGAAGTTTATGTCACCTGTCATATTTGTATCTGTGTAGCCCTCTAACACAGGTTTACCGTCACCATAGCATAGGCTCAACCTGGATAAGCCTCTTAGATACCGCAGTATCCATTTCACTGCTGCCCAATGCTCTTTGCCAGGATTGGCAAGATATCGGCTGACAACACCAACCACATTTGTTATGTCTAGGCGTGTACACACCATAGCATATATCAAACTTCCTACAGCTGACGCGTAGGGTATCTTCTGCATCTCTTCCACCTCTGCCTTCGTCTTGAGACATTGTCTGTCGCTCAATCTGAAGTGACCATCAAGTGAAGTACTGACCGGCTTCACTGCATTCATATTGAACCGCTCTAGGACTTTCTCAATATACCGCTCTTGTGACAACCAAAGCTTCCTGCTGCTTCTGTCACGGGTTATCTCCATTCCTAGGATTTATTTAGCTGGGCCCAAGTCTTTCGTCGCAAATGACTTGTCCAACTCCTGTTTCAGCCTGTTGATCTTCTTGATGTCTTTTTCCATGATGAGCATGTCATTAACGTATAACAGCAGAACTAAAAAATCTCCATCTGAGAACTTGCGCGTGAACACACAGTGGTCCGACTCCGTTTTGTCATACCCATGCTTCAACATAAACGAGTCAAACTTCTTGTACCATTGCCGTGGAGCTTGTTTCAGCTCATACAAACTCTTCCTCAACCTACACACCATATGTCCTTTGCCCTTGACTTCGAACCCCTCTAGTTGGTGCATATATATCTCTTCTTCCAGGTCACCATGGAGGAAGGTAGTTTTAACATCTAACTGCTCTATCTCCAGATCCATGCTAGCCGCCAACCCAAACAACACCCGTATGGATGTCATCTTCACCACTGATGAGAATATCTCCTCGAAGTCTATGCCTTTCCTCTGACCAAACCTTTCACCACAAGTCTGGCCTTGAACCTTGTCTGTGAATTCTTCTGCTCAACCTTCTTTTTGAACACCCACTTGTTGCTCAAAGCTTTATTGCTCTTAGACAATTTTACCATATCATAGGTGTGGTTCTTATGCAAGGATTTCATCTCCTCTTGTATAGCTTTCAACCACTCCTCCTTATGCTCGTCGGCTAGGGCCTCAGAATAGTCTTCTGACTCTCCTTCATCAATCAGCATAATGTACTCATGTAGCGAGTACCTCTTGGACGGCTGTCTGTCCCTAGATGACCTCCTCACCTGTGGCTCAACAGGTGAATCAAGTGGGGGCTGCTCCCCTGGTCCATCTTCTTAAGAAATTCCATCATCCTCTGCATCTTGCTGTACTCCCCCATCATCAGGCACCACGGGAGGAATAATAGGATCCATGTCCTCTAGCTCACCTTAACTAGGTTGATTCTTCTCTGGCATACCAATGTCTTCTATACACTAATCTTCAAAGAAAACCACATCTCTACTCCTGACGAACTTCTTCTCTGTCGGATCCCACAATCTGTAACTGAATTTTTCATCATCGTACCCTAAGAACACACACTGTCTGATCTTCATATCGAGCTTGAACCTCTCGTCCTTTTGTACGTGAACGAATGCCCTGCATTCAAACACCTTGAGATGACTTTACGATGGATCCTTTCCAGTCCACACCTTCTCAGGTACTTCTCCATTGAACTGGGCTAATGGAGACCTGTTTATCAAATATACCGTCGTGTGCATTGTTTGTCTGCAGAACGTCTTGGGCAATTTTGCATGGGATAACATGCATCTGATTCTCTTAACAATAGTGTGATTCATTCGCTCGGCTACACCATTATGTTGGAGGGTCATGGGAACCGTCTGTTCATGCCGTATACTTATGCACTTGCAATACTCATGAAAGTTGCCAATGTATTCACCACCATTGTCAGTGCGGATGCACTTCAATGATCTACCTGTCTCTCTCTCGAACATAGCATGAAATAATTTAAACACACCAAAGACCTCATCCTTGGATTTCAAAGTATAAACCCAAACCCTCCTAGATGCATCATCTATCAAAGTGACAAAATACAATGCCCCACCCAAGGTTTTTGTCCTCATAGGACCACAAACATCATAATAAACCAAATCTAATGCATGCACTTTATTAACATGAGAAACAGATTTAATAAATGAAACTCTATGTTGTTTCCTTGATAAACAATCAACACAGGTTTTGAGAGGTGTACCTGTCACGTCTAGAAAGAGTCGCTTCCTTGCTAGTAACTGAAGCCCTTTTTCACTCATGTGGCCTAGACGCTTGTGTCACATGTCAATAGTTGAATCTTTCATTGCGTTCAACCTACCCTTGCACACACTGACACTTGCCTTGTAAAGGGTGCAATACTTCTTTCCTCTGGCTGCGATCAACGAACCCTTGATGAGCTTCCAGCGCCCACCAGCAAACCGGCTTTCATAGCCATCATCATCCAACCTTTCCGTCGACATCAAGTTGAGGCGAAGGTCTGGGATATGCCTCACATCCCTGAGAACCAATGTGCAACCCACATCGGTCTTCACAGTCCCTTACAATTTTTGATACGCTAGAATTTCTCATATTCACGGTCCCATAGTCACCTGACTTGTAGCTTATGAAGAAGTCCATGCTTGGAGTCGCATGAAAAGAAACTCTTTAGTCAATCACCCAGTCGGTGTCCTGACTCGTAGCCATGAGACATATATCATGATCTGCTGAAAGAATAACTACAACGTCGCCAAGCGATCACAGTAGAATCTGATTCATCTTCCTTCTCATTTCCTTTTCATTTCTTGTCGTTCTTCTTACCATGACATTCATACTTGTAGTGGCCCTTCTTACCACAATTCCAGCAATCAACATCCTTCGTGTTACTCAACTTGTCTCTTAATTTATCTCGGGCCTTCCCACCCTTTCTGTTCTTTCCTCTCCACCGTTCCTCTGTCACAAGGGCTGCTTGCTGAGTGGACCCTTGAGACTTCCTCCTTGTCTCCTCATTGAAGAGACAGCTAGTAACCTGTTCCATGAAAATCTTTCCATCTGGCGCGGAGTTACTTAGAGACACCACCAATGTCTCCCAACTGTCAGGCAAAGAACTAACAATAATAAAGCCTGTAATTCATCATTCAGGACCATCTTCATAGAGGAGAGTTAGTTCACTATATTGCTGACCTCATTCATGTGCTCGGCCACAGAACCACCATCTTTGAACTTGAGATTCACAAGTCGCCTTATCAGAAAAATCTTATTACCGGCTATCTTCCTCTCATACAGCCCTTCCAATTTCAGCCATAAGCTAGCGGCTGAGGTCTCCGTAGATACATGGTGGAATACGGAATCGTCCAACCATTGTCTAATAAACTCCACTGTCTTTTGGTCCTTCTTCTTCCAATCATCATCAGACATATCCTTGGATTTTGCTGATATGCCTAAAATTGGAGAATATAGGTCCTTGCAATAAAGCAAGTCCTCCATCTTAGCCTTCCAAATGGTCTAGTTAGAACCATTGAGGCTAATCATCATTACTGAGCCACCTTCCATAATTCAAAATCGATCCTACCTGTTCAATGAACTTAGTTCTGATACCACTTTGTTGGGGGCCTTGCACGAAACCTTAGGATCTAGCCTTCCGAAACAAACCAGAATTATGGAATAATAAAGCAAACAAATAAATCAAAGCATAAACCACACCACACAAGAGATTTTTACGTAGAAAACTCTTAAAGAGATAAAAACCACGGGACCTCGTTTAGATCAACAATCCACTATAAAGTAGAACGTTACAACCGTCTTCACTCACGCAGGAGTGGATAAACAATGAGAGAATAAAAGAAAAATGGAAAGATCTAACCGATTACAAAGACGTAGGAGCGCCGAGATATAAATTGCACATTAGATAACCTCCACGAGCATAACCTCCCTTCTACAAGCTTCATCTCTCTCTCTTTCTCTCTCACACCTTTGATAGCCCTCTTATGTTTTTCATGTATCCTGAAAAACCTTAGGGACCCCTATTTATAGTTTTAGGAAACTCCCTTCTGCATCCTTATTGTGAAAGGACTCAAAATCCGCAATGTGCACAAAAAACGCGGAACGAATCTGCGTAACCATGACCGGTCGAGCACCCCCGAAAAAAATAGTCCAACGTCGCTGGACTTTGAGTCGAGTCAGGGCTCGACTCCATGATTGGTCGTGCACTAGCCCTCGACCGGTCGTGTGAAGCTCACGACCGGTCGAGCATGGGTCAAAAAAACCCCATCACCATATTCACATATGTTTAAGATGACACAATATATTAATTAAGGCATATCAATCTATCCACCCAAGACACTTAGTCATTATTATCTTAGCTGAGATCATCATTATCATAGCCACAAGGGCAGTGGATTTGACTCACATTGGTTTTTCAATGTACAACTTGGATAATCTCACAATTGCCCTTACATCAATTTGTGCTTAAATCACTTAAGCATATATGTCAAGGACTTCTTAGGTAAGATGATTAAAGAATCATAGTAATCATCTTCATTAGTTCACATTGTCTCTCTAATAGTAAATCTTATGTCTAACACAAACTAAGTATAACAATTCCATGGTTGTCATATTTTTAGCATGTATTTCTCGCGTAATCATCTTTG
The DNA here is from genome assembly GCA_021015155.1 of Magnolia officinalis. Taxonomy (NCBI): domain Eukaryota; kingdom Viridiplantae; phylum Streptophyta; class Magnoliopsida; order Magnoliales; family Magnoliaceae; genus Magnolia; species Magnolia officinalis. Next base: position 58,149,356 of record JAJHSJ010000011.1, read on the forward strand.
ATCACCTGACAACTCCTATTCACTTAAGAACCCCATGATCTCCTGGGAGAGTAAACTTATGCATCTTGTATACTTGGATCATTATGGAACTAACTAGCATCTCTTACGCCAAACCAATAGTGTTACCATATGAGTGATTGTCTAACACACCATGAGAAGCCTCTCATTTACACAAGTGGATCATTGGCCAAATCTGTTCTAACATAAATATCCCTTTTCAAATCAGGGTCATTATAGTGTTGATTTTTCTCTCGTTGACTAATACATCATGTCCTCAATGACATCCTTACGCTTTTAGGTTGGTATCATTTGAGTAATGCCTTAGACCCAACAATCAATGTGGTAAACAAATAGTCATATCAATACTACTTTCCTCTTTCATTCAACTCTATCCCCCGTGTTCAGGATCAAAGTGAGATGAATATGTTATTCAATTCATATCATGTCAATGTGGAATTAGATCTTACATGTGATTCATTACATATCACTGAGTGATACAACCAAAACCAATGCTCTCAACACCATCAAGAAGCTTATGAGTGGTGATGACATCCTTTCATAGGAATAATGTAGAGTGATTAAATTTAAATCAGCAATGCGAGCATCTTTTATGAAATTTCATCATCCTTAATATCTCAAGAGGCTTTAAAACTAATCTCTCACTGAGATGCTTTCGTATGTTCTATGATGGCATCGACTAATGCTTCATATCTCTTTAAGACCTAATGAAATGTCATTTCCAATCCCTAATATGGGATTCTCCTTAAATAGTGAAATGAATTAATCAGGATACAATCCAATCATGAATCGTGTATCACAATGTAATAGTAAATATAAAGTAGAAGTAACAATGAGGAATCATAGGCCAATCATATCACATGATTAACTACCATTTCTAGAATGAATAACAAAACCAAACAATGTTTATCTGGGTCATCGACCCTAAACAAAATCCTTCGAACACTCTACTTTATAACTAAGCTCCTAACCTTGCAATGCTCCTATATTCCTAGCCTATGCAATTCATCATCTGCTTCACTTTTCATCATGTCCTTTTTTTATTCTCTGTATTGTTTCAATTTAGCAATTTGTCAAACAATTCGTCAAGCATCAAACCATGAAAACTAAGGAAAGTGAGAGGAGAGTTGCACCTGTGTTGGCCTCCTAAGCGAGTTACTTCTTACAAGCCAGACACTTGTTTCAAAAGCGACCTAACTTCTCACACAGTCAACAACCTTTCTTGCCCTTTCATTTACCTTGTTTACCAGCAAGACATCTTGCTCCCTTCTGGGTATTGCCCTTGTTCCTTTAGTCATTGTCCCTCCAGTGCTCTCAAAGCACTATAAGTTATAGTCTCCTAGTTGCATTTGGAACTTAAATCCATTGATTTATATTGATTTTTACGTCCAACTCATATTTCATGAGCTACAATGAAGACATTGCACTGATTTAAGAAATTTAACCATTTGATCAATGGCCTTAAAAATGGACGGTCAAGATCATTTACACAAGAGTGGATCTAATCAACAAATTGATTCATCTATCTGTTAGGGACCATCATGGATTGCTTAGTTCTTTTGTTCTACAATTGCATCCATTCCATCCATGGAATTGGTATGGGTCGGTACCATAAGTCACTTAAGAGACTAGCCACTCACAATGAAAAGAAAAATGGTCAACCATGCTTGCTTAAGGTGATAATTTTCAATGTATAACACACATCATATATGAATGTGCCACTCTGCAAATCCTCAATCTAAAATACTCATACTTTCTTATTAATCTCTAATTTTAATTTTTTAAGTGATTACATTGGCATTGCATTACATGGTATAAGTCTTAAATAGGGATGGCAACAGGCAAGGGTTTGACCCCTAAACTTGGCCCAAAGGTTGGGCCTAGTCTTGAAATCTAAGCCCAATGTTCGTGTAGGTCAGGCAACTGGATGACCCCATTGGCACAGTCCAATCATCAAGTGGACCACAATTATTCAATAACAATGGATGGTTTAAAGACACGCTAAATCGTTCACCCTAAGTGTGATACTAGTTGGATCCAGGTTATGTTTCAACAGTCGAATTGGTTTTTGCGATAGGACTCATGATAGATGAAGGTTGCTAAAAAAATTCTCGGATTAAACTATTTCAAGCCGTTGATCACTTAAATATTTTCTTTATAGTGGCAGGCCCCATAGGCTAGGGCTAGGCCGTTAGCCTGGGCCATTGTAATCCCTAGTCTCATCTTGAATAAGAAATGTTTAGAGGTGATCATCGCCCTTCATTGGTAACATAGCTTCTAAAAATAGAAATACTCAACACGATCGAATGTTATTTATAATAAAATTTTATTACGAAAACCATAAAAAGAAGCCATTTGGATGAATATAAACAGTTAAAGTCATAATAATCCAATACAAAGCTTTAGGCATTAAGCTTAATGCACAACATATGTCTAAGTGGATCTATGTGTATCTAAGTGCATGCAAGTACAATAACTGCACCTAGGCACACTATATGCAAGTACAATATAAAAACATTAAGATCTTTTATAACTTATAGATTGGACCTTGACTCATTTATGTGGTCAGTTTAATTTGATGGGCCAGCCCAACTAGTGAAATTCATTAATGCCTGTTTTTATACGAAATGTGCTTCATCTAAAATCATATAAAAAGGAATAAAAAAAAAAAAAAAATAGTTGCATTAGAATCTAACTTCATTTTTTAATATCTTGGATTCCAGGTGCAAAGATGTGTGCATGATAAATCAATTATCATGGCAACATATGAAGGCGAGCACACTCATGCGCTCATCAATGGACCTGAAGGCTCGACTTCTTCACCACGTGGCTCAAACCCTAGTTTAGCATGTTCTGTCCCCGTTAATCCGATTCGACCAACCGTCACCCTTGATCTAACCCTGTGTAGGACCGATCAAGAGATAAATAGACCCGCGCAGAATTTCAACAACAACAACGATAATGTGGCTGAGTATGTAGCATCTTTAACTAGAAATCCCAACTTCACTGCAACCTTAGCAGCTGCAATTGCACGATCCATTGTAAACTCTCCTTATTCACCCCAAAGGTGAAATTTTAAGTTGAATTATTTGAAATCATTGGAATGAGAAAAAATTAAGAAGTTGGATCCATTTTGCATGTTTGGATGATTTCTTTTTAATTTCTTTAGGATGTGTTTGGCTGCACCAAATATCATGAAAGTTCATGATATTTCGTGGTTAATCTGTATAAGGGTGTATTTGGTTGCACCAAATGTCATGAAATCTTGGGAAACTTTGCACCAAATTAGACCTTTATCAATCATGAAATATCATAATATGTGGTGCAACCAAATGCACCCTAAATTTTTAGTAGGGAGAAAGTAAGTTGAGCCAGGTTGGGCCTAGGTTGCACTTGGGCCAAGACCTAAACCTACAATGGGTAGGATTTTGCGTGAGATGGACTATGCGTTGGGACCGGAAATGAGTTTACAATTGTGGACATCCATTGCTTCGATAGCCCACTTAGTATCAAGTGATACATATCCAGCTCGATAATCAAGATCAACGAGGGAACCACTAGATCTTGGCTATTGACACAAGCCCAGTTAGGGATATTAGCCCATTCAGGCCTATTGAAGCTCTTAAAGGAGGACGCATTACAGAGTTTCCCTGGTAGGCCCACCTGGGTTGTCAACAAGTTTGGTTACGATCGGGTCCCAGAGTTTTCAGACCTGGTTTGGTTGGTTTTTTGCCTTGGCCGGTCTGAGTCCTTTAGCATCCAAGTCTCGTTTTTGGGACCCGACCCTGAATCAACCAAGTTCGGACACCCATCGGGACTTTGGACCTTAGATTCAGGTGGGGTCCATGTCAAATAAAAGTATACATGTGCAATGCAAGCAGGCTCTCTTTCATGCATGTGGCTTAGCAAACCTCATTAAGTTGCTCAAACATTAGTAGTCAAACTAGTTGTGTGTGAGGGCTACCACAGTGTTTGTATGACATCTAACGCAGTTAGTAAGGTATTCCCACCGTAAAAATAGAATGCCCCAAAAATAAGATTGATCCAACTATCAAGTGGGACACTCCATAGAAAATAATGAACAACTACCCAAAAATCTCTACCTTCATATGAGTCACATCTAATGGTTGCATCAACCTAATTTATAGGGGATGATCCAACTATCAAGTAGGACACTCCATAGAAAATAATGAACAACCACCCCAAAAACATCTACATTCATATGATTCGGATCTAACGGTAGGATCAACCTAATTTTTAGGGCATCCCCCATTTTCATTGTGGGAGTGCCATGGTAGACCAGTGTGATATCATACAAACACTTTAAGTGGGTCCCACACCAACTAGTTGGACAAACAACTAGTTATGTGTGAGCATGAGAGCTTTGTGGCCCCACCGTGATGTGTATCAAACATCCACATTGTCCATATGATGGTTCCCCTCTAGGTATGGGATGTCCTTAAAAACTAGCCATATCAAGAACTTAGGTGGGCCACACCATTTGAAACTATGTGAAATCATGCCTAAAGCATCTAAAAGCACTTTGTGAGGCCCACTTGAGTTTTAGAATGGCCTGAGATTTGTTCTTACCCCTCATTCAAGCGGGACACACGCAATGGATGGACTCAATGTCTGAACCTCATCTCAATGGGTCCCCTTTAGGTTTGGGATGTCCAAAAAACTAGCCACATCAAGAACTTAGGTGGGCCATGTGGACGCTGGATCTCGAGGGCAGAACCGACTCGTGCTTCCATGGATGCCTTTTCTAAGGGTTTTGCATTGCAATTTATAAAAGAGTATTATGTTTGACTAGAGTCGCCACTAGCCAGTTGCTTCGTCTCTAAAGTCAACTAGACCCTATAGAAATACTAAGAGAGAGGATCCAAAGATTCTCAACCCTCAGATGATTATTTGGTTTGTGATCAGAGATTTAGGGTAATAATGGATCACGGTTACAGAGAGGAGAGAAGGTGTTAGGCACCCACTCTGCCCATACTGTCATATGGTCTCTATTTCACAAAATACAATTATTCTTGAGAGTTATGGACTAGTTCTCATGCACAAACAATGCAATGATGTGTGTGATGTTGTGTTGAATGCAAAGCTTATGACAGGGTTAGGTTTGGGCTAGATAAATCTGCCCCAACCCTTCCACTTGTCAAGTCTAATAACCAATCAGTACAATTTTTTTATGGGTAGGATCCAACTAAGTCGGCAAGCCACAAAGCATACATTTACGCTAACCAGGTCCAAGATGTAATGTAATGCAAAAATGATGAATCTTGATGAGAAAGTATCTCTAAAAGTAAGTGGGTGTTGCACAATGTCAATGTTGAGATTTGATGAAGCTAATTGAAGATTGAAGGACCGAGTGAAAGGTAATGTCAAAAGGATTGGATTGAGTGGCTTAGATCAAGATCATGGTGTCTCAAGCAGCTATAGATTGGGTTGGGCTAAGCTTGACCTGGGTTGGACTCTTTCCTATGGCTCTTTCTTCTCCTTGATAGAAGGATGGAGTGGCTAGGTTTTAAAGGCTTAAGGGATTTCTTAAGAGTTTCTGAATGGGAGAGGATCTCTGAATGAGAGGGGATGCTTTGAAATGTGAAGGGAAATGAGATATTTATAGCCTCCCAGCATGGTTTTCCTTAATTCTTACAAAGCTCAAGGTTAAAAAGGATTTGGATGGCTAAGATTTGATATTGCCATGTGGCAAAACTTCGTGAGTTAAATTGGATGACATATGACAGGGCATCGTTTTTTGTGGGATTTGGTTGATATGATTATTGTTGTGGTCCTCTTGGTACATTCATACATGTCGTAAAGCCTGTGGTGGCAATTCACTTCAGGATTGTGTCATTTGTTATGGCTTCCAACGGCTTTGCATCCAAAGCTTTAGAGCAGTTGGGGTTGTGCTTGGCGACTTTCTGGTTGGAACTTGTTTATTATCATCCCAGTCTTGGCCATAGGTTTCTTTTCTTTTTCTTTTTTTAGGTACCCTTATAAATTTTGTTATGACTACTGTCACGCCCCAGACTCGGTAACCAGACTCATAAGGAACCCGATAGCCAATTCTGGCTGCAACAGCCTCCGTAATACCCCATTCTCGACTCCTGAGGCAGATTCCGATCCTGGGATCCCACGAGGAGGATTTCCATAATTGTATAACCATTTCCAATACGAGCATGCTCGAGATCACAGCACGTATATCTGAGAATAACAAAGGCACACATCACAAAATTCACTATGAATTTGAACTTTTACAAATATCCATAAGGTCCAAAAGGACATACATAAGATAATAGAATAAGGAAAGGAAAGGAAAGGAAAGTCTGCAACACTGGGTCCTCAAGCTCAGCTCTACTCCAAGCTCTATTGCTACGACGTCTGCCTAGGATCTCCTGCACGCATCAATCGTGCATAAGCTTATAGAAGCTTAGGGGGTGGTGAAAGTGTGTAATAATAGTGCACAAAAGAATAATAGGAGATACAGGAAGGAAACATGATCAAAGCCAACACCACCAGCCTTAACAGGGTTGTCATAAACGCAAGAAGCTATACTAAGGCAGTATAATAATGCAGGAAGTCATACCAAGGCTATATAATGCAATGAGTACTGTAATGCAATGAGTATTGGGCGTCATGCCAAGGGATGTAATATGAGGCTTACACAGCCGATGCAAATGCAATACAAAGTAATGTCAGTGCTCATGTCCAATCCATATATCAAGTACATTTCCATCATAAGGAAATCACTGAGGTCCATTACACTGTTAGATGACTGCCGCTCTACAAACCCCGCACAGTCAAACGAGCATAAGAGACCTCACTATCCGCCTGTGGACAGCCAATCACCAGCAAGGCCTGACGGTAGTGGACCCATTCAAGAGATGATCAGACTCAGCCTAGCAATGTCTCCTTACATCAGGCGAATAAGGCCACACCCCTATCCAATCGACTACACGACAGTAGGAGTCGCGGCTAACGATATAAGGCCCTCGTGCGCACATATATTCCACCCGGTCACGGCGTTGGAGCAGATCGTTGATACCATGAAAGTTTTAAAATTTTCATCCATGGGCATCCTATGCACCCGGTATGCTCAAGTAACATTTCCGGTGTCCAAACATGGTCATCCACAATGTAACTGTGGAGGTTACAGCCCTGATGAAGCAAGAGCGATAATTGTCCATATGCTATGCAATGCCAGATGCATGAATCACACAAATAACTATGCATCAATTCCAAGCATCCAACGTGCTCAAGAGGGAATACTACGTCCCTCGGAGAAGGTAACATGCAATGCCCAAGGCACAATATGACCACACACACAGTATCAACCAAGCATACAATGATGTACCTGGGTCATGAGGATGAATTTAATCACACTATATGGCGATATACAATGTATATTACATTCCTCCTATCCAAGAAGGAACCAAGACTAGGTACTTAATTAGACAATATCCTTAAGGAAATCCAACTTCTAATGGGGGCCCATTTACCTAGAGTAGCCCACAAGACCAAGTATACAAGCTATGGGTCTTAAGTAATATAGAAATGAGCCTAGCAAGAGTCTAAGATGAGTATCCAATCACTCTTAAATACAACCGGGCCTAGAGGGGTCCATAATGGGGACATTTAACCACTATTCCCCAAAAAGGCATATCAACCATGAACTATATGGATAGAAGGCCCAAGGCCTACATTTAAGATAAAAATAAAGATAACCACATACATTTATTCCTCATAATAGGTCATAAAAAGATATAATACCACTTTTAACAATATGGGCTCTAAGAGGGGAATTAAGGCCCAAGGCTCAATTTCCAATGGCCATAGAATTCATGCATTAAGTTGGACTTGGTGGGCAGCCTGCGTACACAATATACGGCCCAAAAATAAGTTTAAGTTTGGATGAAATGGGTCCCACTACATCAGCCCAATAACTAGCAATTTAGGTGGGCAACCAAGGGCCCAATATTATCTTTATCTCAGCCCACAAGTCCATCAAAATGATGGAAGTTGGCCCAATATATGACTGGGTCAAGCTGGGACTTCCCAACCCACTCTAGGCCCATGGGATGCCCCAAAAATCTAATCTAAGATGGGGTCCTCATGTGATCACTAAAGGTGACCTAAAAGAATGCACTGATTAAGCCCAAATATTATAAGAAAACATAAGCATGCAACACGTACATAAGTTCTCAATATGGTGGGGCCCACAGCCAAATAAAGTTTTAACCATAAAATTGTACATTTAAGGCCCTTTGATAAACTTTTGGCCCGTTTGACTTATTGGACCTGCTAAGGTCCGAAAATTAGTTAAATATGTGGAAATAATCTCATGAAGGCCAACTATATCACTGGGGTACCCCACCAGATGGAGAGTGTGTATATATCATGAAAAGATCGAGTGGGCCTGCTACTGTATTGTGAGTCTAGTAGCAACCCAAGGCAGAGAGTGCATCCATGATTGGGCGATCCAAGGCTTGAATGGCCTGGACCAAACATGCGTTAAGGTAGGCTCCACATACATTCACATTGAGCCTCAAACAAATGGCCTAGGGCCTATGGTGGGCCTTTAACCATCCATGGAAGAACCCATAGGCCTACCTTAGGACGACCCAAGAGGACATCCAACCTCAACTGGTTCCCAAGAGGTAGCCTGCCACTACTCGAACATGAACTAAGGCCCAAAGCCTAAGGCAATCCATGGCCTAGTGGGCTTATACTCAAAGCCCAACACATAGACAATATGGTGGGCCCTCAAGCAAGGTTAGGTCCAACCATAAAGATCATGAGTCAACTCATTGTGGTGGGCCTAATGGGAAGCCCATTATTCCAACATATGGGTGATCCTTATATTTAAAACAAGTAAGTTGGGCCTCACATCATGGCCCAAGTATGGTTTACTTTAATGGGCAAGCAAGGGCCCAACTACCTGAGTATTTTGGCCCATAAAACTCATCACAATAGTGTATTAAATATAGGCCCAAAGGTCGGGGTCTATCGAGGAAGTTTCAAGACATTGGACCTAGGAAACCCAACAGCCAACTATGAATAGTGTTCTAATAAAACCCATTTAAGGTGGGCCTTAAGAGTGTACTAATTAAGCCCAAAAATCCAATCAAGATAGAGCAAGATATGTGTAATAATGTCCCCAAATATGGTGGGCCATGCTGCCCCAAAACATACATTTGTGGGTAGCAACCTTGGGCCAAATGCTGAAATTCCAACCCATTCACTATCTGGGCTTGCTGGAAAATCAATAAAATTTATTTATAGTATATTTATTTCTCTGATGGCCCAAACACATCACTGTGGGCCCCACCGGATGAGAGGAGAAATATACAACACATATATTCAAATGGGTCATGCCATTGGAATGCAGGCCCAGCAGCCCAAGGTAGGGGCGTCCCATGATGGGTAGTCATACGGGTCTGGGTATTTGGCCCAAAATGGATCCAAATTGCAGGCCACATCACGGTCGGTACAGGGGCCCGATAGCCATGAAATTTTGCAGAGTGGTCCATCCATAGGTGAGTCACATCTCAAAAAAATTTCACAATTTTTGAATAACTAGAAGTATTTTAATTAATTTAAAGAAAACAGTCTATCTAGAAAATCAGACTGACCTGGACGTCCCAACGTAGTGGGCCAGTCCGACCCTTGCCACAGTGTAACAGGGGTCCATTGGCCCCAAAAATTTGTAGGTGGGTCCTACCATAGGTAGATCCACTCCCTGTAAATTTTCATGATTTTTGGATACTCAAAAGTATCTTAATAAATTTCGGAATTTCAATTTGTCCAGGGTGGAATGTTGCTGGAAATAACTGTCCTGAATTTGAGTCATCCAAATGGGTGGGTTCCGGGCCTCCAAAATTCCTGAAATTTGGACCCAAGGTCTCTCATCAAGCCTAAAACAAGGTAGGACTTAGAAATATGGCCCACCTTCTGAGAAAATATTTTTAAAATTTTATTTTTTATGAAACTATGCTGCTAGACTGCACAGCAGAAATTTCTGGCAGTCCACTATGTTGGCCCACCCTTTTGGATGCCCAAATGGGATCTATTTGCCCTAAAATTTTGTAAGGGTGTCCTAATATATATGGGTCATCCCCCTATAAAATTTTATAATTTTTGAAGTGGTAGAAGTATTTTATTTAATTGATACAAATTCTGGACAACAATGTTTTCCAAAAAAAATCTGCTACTGCACAATGTTGTTGTCCCCATGATTGGCACCTCATGGGGTTGGCATAGGTCTCTCAAATCACTGAGAAAATAGGTGGATTTGGTACTCCCATGTATGTACAGCAGATGTGGTCCACTGGAGTGGCCCATTTCTTCCAAAAATTTAGGTGAACAAGATGATTTATGCTATACTACATTGTTGAACTATCTAGAAAATTCTGGACAATTAGCTATCTTTGGCCCAACCCATGGGCCTCAATCATGGGACGTAGGGTGGGGGCCCCATCCCACATCAAAGTGGGGTTCACACACTACAAATCCCCTTAAGAAATTTGGGGAAAAAGAATATGAAAATGGGCCTAATCATTAACCCAAAACACCTACTCTAACTGGGCTGAAATCTGGACAGCAACATATGTTGTCCATATTTTGGCCCATGCATAAAAATCAAAGGGCCCATAGCCTTGATTTAACTTGTGGGGTCGACCTTGACATGCCAGCAAAATTCCAGGCCCTTGGTTTCATTTAAACCTCCATAAAAAGATAAGTTTGGAGATCACCCAAACCATGCATGCATGGTTGGGCCTGGACGTCCATTTAAGTAGGCTTGGACGTCCACCCTACTTGAGGCCTGGGAGGTTGCTGACTTTCATTGGCGGACCTCACCTCATCAGTATACATGAAATGAGATTACAGATAAATGAGAAGGAGAAAGAGTGAGATCCGGCCATAGGTGGGTGGTCCCGCCACTAATGGACCACCCACACACCATCCACACTATTATTATCCTTATAAACTTCATGCATGGCAATTTACATGGAAAATAAAGTGCTGGATAGTGGGGATTCCTCTCCCCACATACATGCAAGGCCTATATGGCCCTTGATGTACAAGAAATGGGAAGAAGAAGAAGCCTCAAGGTGGGTCCATGGAGAATGGCCCACCATGGCTAAGTTATGCAAGATCTAGGCCATTAGCCTCACCTAGGAACCATGTAGGGCCTCCACCATGGATTGGTGGGCTCTACATGCTTCCATGTATGAAGCAAAAGAGAAAGGAAGAAGGGAGGAAGAAGAAGAAGGGAAGGAACCATGGAGAGGACCCACCTCACAAGAACTCCAAGAATCTTCTACCGCTAGACTCCTTAGGCTCCAAGGTGCATAGATCGAAGGTTGAGATCTTTCTTCAAGGGTTAGATGGAGGAATTTATGAGTGAAAGTGGGCTGGAATAATGGAGGGAAGTCACTAGGGAAGAAGAGAAGAGAGAGAAATGAGAGGGAAAGAGAGAGAGAGAGAGAGAGAGAGAGAGAGAGAGAGAGACTTTTAAGCCTTGTAATGATGAGCTCTCTCTCTCCTAGGCAATGATGGTGGCCTATGGTAATATTAACAAGGCTTAGGGTAATAGCCTTTCAAGAAATCTTAGCCTAGGGTGAAATGATGGCATGAAAAAACGTGCAACCCATGGTGGGGTCCACCAATCATGCAATCAATGGCTCATATCGATCAATGCTCATAACTTGATATGTACATATCGGATTAACGCACGGGACGCGACGTCAGAATCGCGGCGATGAGGCGGACATAATGGCATAGGTCTCGGGTCAATCTGAGCTGGGTCTACGTACCGAACTTAAGGATGACCGCAAACACTACCCGAGGGTCACGGGTCGCCGGAATTTGACCGGTAGGACCGCGGAACCAAAATGGACGGAATGCATACTCACACACGTGCATGCACACATGTAAACTAGGGTCGGATCTCACAACTACTACATAGAATTATATGATAAGTGAGGCCCGTCACCAATTGTGGTGTCCGCCCAAAAGATTGTATACCTATTTTATCACAGGAGAGAAATCTGACACACTATTAACCTTGGGCTTTGTAATTTATTTCCATCCTTTGGTTTCTTTTATGTATTATAGTATTTGATGGGCCATATACATGTATTATTCTCCCTCATTAATGAAAGAGAGAGGGTTATATATGGAGAGTTTATCAGAATTTGAAAGTTGTACTAGTCACTATAGCTGAAAATTACAATTTGTAACTACAGACTGAGAAGGTGATGTTTGGATGTAAGAAAGAAAAAATAGATATGTAATTGTTGTTTGTCCCACACCTATGACGTTCCTCACTGTGGTATGTTTAGAAATATATTACTTGGTATTAGCCAAAAAGTTGGAATTGCAATGACTTCATTTCTAAACCAAACAGCACATTAGTCAATAGCAACATGTTCCCCCATTCGAATAGATGTTTTCAAACCTAGTAATTCAGGTACAGTGGTATTTCACTTTATCAAAATTTCTATAAAAATGCAGTTTATCCCAAAAATAGATTTAGTTTTTATGAACCTGGTATTTTGCCAAACACGGGATAGAACTTTCTAACCACCATGGTGTTATCGGACAATACAGTGAGACAGGTAATAATTGAAGTCATCTAGTTCAATACATCCTAATACCATTTAATCCTCGTGCCAAATGTACCTTAAAGGTTTTTAAAAATAATCAATTCTTAATTTTAACAGGATTCCCATTTAGATTAATTCATGTTTCTTAAAAATAAAAAAAATAAAATAAAAAAAAAAACTTTTTTAATCATATATGTGGAGTGAATTTGTTGATCCATTTTTCCATATCATTTTACCCACACATGACCTTCCTCTAATAGGAGGTTGGGTGGGGCCACTATGATGTTTGTGAGAAATCCACTCTGGCCTATTCGTTTTGCCGGATCATGTTAGGACATGTGCCAAAAAAATGAGATTGATCTAAAACTCAAGAGGGGTGCATGACATGAAAAAGTGGATAGGGAAATGCCTATCCTTGAAACCGCTTCAGTGTCCACCATGATCTTTATATGCTATACAAAATTTTCATATGATCATTCCTAAGGGGATGAACTGAAAACACAAAAATATTAGCCTAATCCTAAACTTTTGTAGCCCCATGATGTTTCGAACGGTGGACATCAATCCTCACACTGTCCTATCAAGCAGTTCACTTTAGTTTTATATCTATTTAATTTTTTAGTCCATGTCCTAACATGATCTGGTGAAACGAATGGATGAGGTGGATTTAAACATTATGGTGACCCATCTAACTTCCTATCCCAAAGTTGCAAGAGGCTTAAGGTAAACTGCGAACTAGGTACTACCCTCCGACATGTTTTGGTTGGTGACCCCTACACCAGCCTACTAGCCGATGTCAAAGCTCTGTATATTAGGATGTCCAGGCATTTAAGTAGCTCATTTTAGGTCATGAAGTTAAAAACCAGGTAGATCCAAAGCTAACTCAAAAGGACCGCACTGAAACAGTAGAAATAGAAAGCTTACAGTTGAAAACATCTTAAGGCCCACCACCTTATTAATTTGACATCTAATCTATTCATAAAGTCACATAACCTAAATGAAGGGAAAACATAAATATCAGCTTAATTCAAAACTTCTATGGCCACCAAGAAGTTTTGGATAGTAGGCATTAAATCTGCACCATTTCCTGTGGTGTCATCCACCGGAGCTTTGGATTTGCCTCATTTTTGGGCTCATACCTTAAAATGAGCTGACAAAATGGATGGACAATGTGTGGATAAAACAACTACAACTTGGTGGGCCCACATAGCTTTGACATCAGCCAACTGGTGCTGGGTCACCAACCAAACGTTGCCCTACCTCAGCCGCTAGCAACAGGCGGGCTCTAAGAGCCACCATGATGTATGTGATTTATCCACACTCTCCGTATATTTTTTCATATCATTCTATGGGACAAGTTACAAGACTCAAGTTGTCAAACATCTACTGTTGAAGACATTTTAGGGCCACAGGCCTTTTGGATCAAGCTGATATTTGTGTTGTCCATTCATCCGGGTCTATGTGATCTAACAAACAGGTTGGATGGAAATTAACAATCATGGTGGGGCCTAAGAAGGTTTCAACGGGAGGTATCTTTATCAGTGCTACTTCATGTGTTGTGGTTCACTTGAGCATTAGATCTGTCTCATTTTTTTGGCTTGTTACCTAAAAAGATATAGAAAAATGAATGAACGGTGTAAATAAAACCCACACATCATGTGTTGTAAAATAGATGTCTTAAATCTTGGTTTCACTACGTTACTCGACCAGTCGAGGGGCTGTCTCGACCAGTCGAAGGTGCCCTTTGACCATTCGAAGCCCGCTCGACTCGAAGTCCAGCAATGATGTATTTGAGATTTTCAGGTCCTTCGACCAGTCGAAGCCCAAACTCGACCAGTCAAAGGTTACGCAAATAGTGCGCGAATTCTGCGCAGACTACGTAAATTTGAAGCAATTTCAAAAAGGTGCATAAGTGGAGTTTCCTAAAGTATAAATAGGGGGTCCCTAATGAAAGTGCACATGCTAGTGCCCTGGTTTGTCAAGTTACGTGAATGGTGAGTTAGACTGTCTACAGAGCTCGATAGGAAGATTAATTCAAGCGTCTGCCTCGACCGGATGTGTGGAAGCTCGCAATAGGTAAATCATAGCCTCATATCCCATCTCCCAAAACACCAGGTGATTAAAACCCTTAAAACAAGATAGACATCTTAGGGTTTTTGAGGTGAGAAAACTTTTTCAAAATAGGAAAATCTCTATGTTTTTCTCGTCTTGTCGATCTTATCAAAACACCCTCGATATAATTGACCTTCTCTGTCGATGTCCTCGATACCTTAACGATATTATCGATAAGAGGACCAAAAGTTTCCAGCAACTAAACAGTCATCTGGACGGATTTATCAATGTATCGATACACATATCGATATCATCGATAAAAGCACTAAATATGTCCAGCAACTTCATAACATATCTGGATGAATTATCAATGTATCAATACACCTATCGATATCATCGATATTCAAATCTCGAGTCCATTGGGAGTGGCTAGATAAGATCGACAGGCAGTTTTCCGGCGCTCCTGTTTTTTAAAGAAAATCTCAAAATCCTTCAATAGCATCGATGCTCTTCCGATATGATCTGAATTCAAATATCGATAACATCGAAAGTCCATCGATGATATTGATCATGGGCACGCATATCTTACAGCAGATATTTCAAGTTGTTCTTAACTATGATCGGGGGCCCTTCGATAAAATCGATATTCAAATATCGATGATACCGACACCAGGTTAATTGCATCGATCAAGGTTATAATCTGTCCAGCAGCTTAAAGAAACATCCGCTGAAATTATCGATGCCTCGACTCAGATCTCGATATCATCGACATTCAAATTTCGATGATCTCAATGGTTCCCTGATCAATCTTGAAATCCTGAAATATTTCAAAGTCAAGTCTCTCTCATTTTTCATGTGTCGATAAATCGAACCTGTCATCGATGGAATCGGAGTTCGAAATCCGATGACATCGACAATAGTCTCGATCCATTGACCAATGGGCAGAAAGTTTCAAAAGCGTATGACATCGAGTTCGAGTCATCGAGCAGACCATCGATGCTATCGAGAGTATACGCTCGATGATATCGAACTCTATCATAAATGTGACCGTTTTATATCCGTTGGAACTTTTTGCCTATATGTAGAGGACTTGTCTTTTGTTGCTGTAAGAGAGAAAGAAGAGAGAGCTTTTGTGTGTTTCAACTTGCATCTTATATCTTAAGCCCTTTCTCTCAAGGGAGTTCATCCTCCAATCCACTCTCACCATTGACATTCAATAGAGTGGATTGGGGAATGAACTTCCGATTTCAAGGATCCTCCAGCTACTACCTTAATGGCAAATCATTAAGTTGGGATGCCTTGAATGCATAAGAGTGGAACTACTCTATCTTCCTTATAGAAAAATCTTTAGAGAGTAGGATTCCACCATAACCTTGACCCAACCCAAAGCCGAGTATTGATATATCATCTTGTGTTGGGGATCAAGGGAGCAGAAGACTCTTCATCAACAAGGAGGAGGAGATCTTCGGCATTGCGCTTAACGGGACTCATCAACTTATCTGTAAGTATCTAGAGTTCAAGAGGACACTTGTGATCATTCCTTTCTAGGATTGGGTCTTAAGTGGTTCTCGCCCTTTGAAGCCCTCGTAGGAGGCTTCTGGCGGCAGCGTACGTGGTGGGTGCATTGTGTGGACTCTTGCTTTGTGGAGAGCATAAACATCCAGGTGCGTTATGTGGACCCTTGCTCTATGGAGAGCATAAACATATGGTTAGGAGTGAACCAGCAAAACTCCAAGGTTAGAGGTGAACCGAGTAGAAACCTCCATGTAAAGGTTAAAGGTGAACTTGATTTAAAACTTTAGGTTTGAGGTGAACCCTAAGAAACCTCCATAGTGAAATCTGGTACACTCAAGGGTTGAGTGCGACAACCGGGAGTGGAGTAGACTTATCGTCGAACCACTATAAAATGACTGTGTTTGTGATTGCTTTTCTATGTGTGTGATCTATGTCAATGCATTCATATCTATATATCTGATCACACCTCACACACATACACAGTCACATCCAACATAGACTAAGTTGCATATTGCTATATCGTGATTAGTTTGTGATTGGATCCTCTACCTAGCTTGGAAGCCAGTAGAGTTACATTTGAGTAATCCTGATAATTGCATTATCATAGGATTAGTGAAGTAAGATTTTAATATAACTCATAAATCTTTTAAAAGTCCTATTCACCCCCCTCTGGGACATATTGGCATATTCCGACTTCAACTCAAGCGGTCTTCACCGCTATTTCACCTAGTGTCTTTCTAAGTAATGCTAAGGCTTTCTAAAGGGGTTTTAAGGGTTCCTAAAAGGGTTTTAGGGTTTCTAAAGGGTGTAACAAGGGTGAGATTCGAGGTTGTTCGAATCGGGTAAGTCATTTCTCTTTGTAATTTCTATTTTCATAGTGGAATTCTATCGTTTTGTACCGTGGTCTTTTCCCGAAAGGGTTTTCCATGTTAAATCTTTGTATTTCTTGTGTTTGCTTGGTGCTCTTAGATTGCTATCCTAGATCCATATTTATGTGATTCCGCAGCACAAATCCCCAACAAGCGGGATCAGAAAAATCGTTGGGGCACAGATTTGAATCTAGGGGATTAACATCAATGGGAAGCACTAGGTATGAGGTTGAGAAGTACTCAGGGAAAAATAACTTTGAGTTATGGAAGATCAAGATGAACAGTTCCTTAATCAAGCAAAGCAAAGATGGTGCTCTTGAGGAGCAAAAGTCCACTATGACTGATGATGATTGGAATACTCTTGATAAGAAGGCCTTATCATCAATCCGTTTATGTTTCACGGATGAGGTTCTCTACAATGTCATGAGGGAGAAAAATACGGCTAAGTTGTGGGTGAAGTTAGAGGATGTCTATGCGAAAAAATCCTCTGAAAATCGCCTACACTTGAAGCGGCAGTGGTATAACTTCAAGATGGCAGAGGGTGGAGATCTGGAGGCTCACATCAGCAACTTTAATAAATTAATTTGTAAATTGTTGGATATGGAGGAAGTAATGAAAGATGAAGAACAAGCATGTATGTTGTTGAATTCTCTTCCGACGTCGTATAAGTCATTAAAGGACACAATGTGCACCATGAATAAAACACTAAGTATCGACACCATTATCTTAGCCCTTTAAGGGAAGGCTATGAGAAAGTTTAACATCGACATGGGGATATCTTTTAATGCACTGTTTACAAGGGGTAGGAATTTTGAACAAGTTACAGGTTCTTTAGGTTCTAGATCCAAATCCAAGAGCAAGGGCAAAGGAAATGTAAAGTGCTGGAACTGTGAGATGGAAGGACATGTGAAGAAGGATTGTACAAATCCTAAATCTACGATAGAAGAATCTGAGGCTTTGTACAGGGAGGCCAATGCTGCCACGTCAGATGAATCGAGTGAATGTTATGGTGATGTTTTGTCTGTGTCTATGATCAGATGCTCATACGATGATTGTAAAGGCAAGTGGATTCTAGACACAGGAGCATCTTTTTACATGTCTCCTCATCGGAGTTGGTTCACCAGTTACAGGGAGTGCAATGGTCGACAGGTATTTATGGGCAATGACAGTGTCTATAATGTTGTGGTTGTTGGTACGTTGCATATCAAGATGTTTGATGGGACGGAGCGTGCCCTGACTGGGGTGAGGCACGTTCCTGACATGAAAAAGAGTCTGATTTCTCTCGGTGCACTCGAGGCTATAGGGTGCAGGTTCACAAGTATTGATGGTGCTCTTAAAGTATCTAAGGAGGCATGGGTAATCATGAAAGCGCAATGACTCGATAATGTTTACAGGTTCATCGGGAGCACTTCAACAAGTGGAGTTGCAGTGGTTATAGCGGATTACACCTCTGTGAAAAGGGCGAGCTCTCGGTCCTAGAGGGGGGGTGAATAGGACTATGCCAAATAAATATAAAATGCGGAATCTAAAAATAGATAACTGAAATAAATAACAATCTCAATTGCAATAGTATTGAGAGGTTGATTCAAATGTCGTTTAAAGGACAACCTTACACCAAAAACCAACGTTTATTGTAGGACAACTTGATGTCTTGAACTCGGTAAGGATCAAACACTCAAACTAAAACAAGAAGCAATAGAAAGAAATCTAACTATTACAACATTCACTACATGTACATGAAATAGATACAAGCATTCAACACACATACATCACATACATCATCATCATCATCATCATCATCATCCACCAAAACTCTAAGAAGTGGTTCAACGTGTACACCAACTATTCGCAAACATCCACACCTACTCCACTCCGAATAATCACAACCCACATGATATTGGCTTTCACTAAGAAAGAATGTTTTTCAAGGTTCACCTTAAAACCTTTACAATTGCGTTTTCAATGGGCTATCACAATTAAAAACCACGCGCTGAGATTTTCTGGCTTATCTCAATCAAAACCAACTATAGAGATTTTCTGGCTTATCTCACTAACCACAATTGAGATTTTCTGGCTTATCTCACAAACCAAAAAGCAATAAAAATATACTTATCTGTAAATTCTACTTGATGTAGCCCGGTGGAACCGCTTCACTTGTAGATGAAGATGTTCAATGTCCAACACATATAGAAGGGTTCTAGGTTCTAAATGAATTTTAATTAAGCTTAAAACTAGGCTACTTGATTGAATTCCTTGGATCTGAAAAGGGTAAAGAAGAATTCCCTTTTACAAAGTAAGATCGAAATCAAAGAGATCAAGAAATAATCAAATAAGCTATAAAAGAATCTTAATTACCAGTCAATAGCTTGACAATGATGGGAACTTTTCTCTCAGAGTGGTGGCTTGATTTAGCTTGGAATGAATGAAAAATATTGAGAAAAGACCTTTATTTATAGGCAGAAAAATAGTTCCTTCGACTGGTCTAAGGTCAGCCTCGACTGGTCCTGAAAACAATCAAATTTAAAAATTCTACCGCGATCGGATAAAACCGACCCTCAACTGGTCGAGTGGACTGCTCGGCTGGTTGAGTGGCCTGCTCGACTAGTTGAGTGGAGCCAAAAATGGTTGCTGGAGTTTGAGACGGGCCCTACTCGACTGGTCAAGCACTGTTCCCACTACTGATCGAGCAGGGTGCTCGACTAGTCACGATCCAACCAGAAAAATCCAAAATTTTGAGATAATTCCTGGACTGGTCAAGACAAACCCTGGACTGGTCGAGCCAGAGCCTGGACTAGTCGAACATAGGCTAAGACTATTCAAAGCAAAGCCTATAATAAGCACAATACCCCATATAAAATATGCAATATGAATGACTTAATCCTAAGGTCTTTCTAGGGTCATTAATACCTGAAAGTTGAACATTGAACCATGTAACTTTAGTTGCTTCCCAATTGATCTTGTACTTAAAGTTATTGAAGTTGATCTTGTATACTTGAAGTTTTTAAACTTGATCTTGAGCTTGTATTTTGACTTGATCTTGAATTTGAAGTTGCACTTGGACTTAAAGCAACACTTGAAGTTGAACAAACTTCATGACTTGAGTTTAGCATATCTTCACTTGAAGGTGAACTTTCCATCACATGAATAAGTCCATAAAATCAAAGTGGTTTGTCATAATGAAATTTAACAACAAACTTTATATGCAATACAACACTTACACTCTGCACGTGTGTAGCATGTTGGGCATGGCCACATGAGCGGGCAGGGCATGAATGCTAAGACGCGCGGACAGAGATACAGAGCAGGTGGATCACCTACCTATGAGAAAAATCACAAAGCATAATCGCAGGATATCAATGAGGTACATAGACGAATCCTATCATAGGGTATCCATCCTCTATTTAGATGGCTTTAGGTGAGACGCGCGGACAGACATACAGAGTAGGTAGATCACCCACCTGTGAGAAGAATCACAAAGCATAATCGTAGGATATCGGTGAGGTACATAGACGACTCCAATATCACAGAGGATCCGTCCTCTATTCAGATGGCTTTAGGTGAGCCCGGTGCTAAGAAGTGGCAAGTGACTATGGGCGATGTGATGGACTCGTTGTACCATATCAACACATAGGAGTTGGTGGAGCTTCCAGTGGGATGGGAAGCTGTTGGATGTAGGTAGATCTTTAGGAGGATACAACATAGATACAAAGCGAGGTTGGTAGCGAAGGGTTATGTTTAGAAAGAAGGGATCGGCTTCTCAGAGATATTCGCATCGACAGTATAACAGGTGTTTATTAGATTCTTGATTGGCGTTCACTACAAGAAAACCCACTTTTACCGACTAAAATTTTCATAGGTAAAAGTGATTTTTTTTTGTAGGTAAAAAGTTTTACCGACGAAAGCTTTTGACGGTAAATTCCTCGGTAAAAGACCGACGAAAAAGGCTTTTATCGACGATTTTTTTTTTTCTTCGGCAATGGCAAGAAATTTACGGACGAATTTTTTCATTGGTAAAAAATAAGTAAAAAACTTTTACCGATGATTTTTTTCATAGGTAAAAATCTTTACAAAACTTTTACCGACGAATTTTTTCGTCAATAAAAAAGAAGTAAAACACTTTTAGCAACGAATTTTTCATAGGTAAAAATATTTAAAAACTTTTACTGAAGAATTTATTCGTAGGTAAAAATATTTAAAAACTTTTACCGACGAATTTTTTTGTCGGTAAAAAATAAGCAAAAAACTTTTACCTATGAAAAGTTTCATAGGTAAAAATATTTACAAAACTTTTACCGACGAATTTTTTCGTCGATAAAAAATAAGTGAAAAACTTTTCCCAACGATTTTTTTTGTAGATAAAATATTGCACGATACTTTTACCTACGAAAATTTTCGTAGGTAAAAAACGTAGATGAGACTTTTACTTACGAAACTTTTCGTAGGTAAAAGTCTCTTTTTTTTTCAATATTCCAGCACAAAATTCCTGATATACACCTGTTACAATATATTTCATCATATTCTTCCTGATATACACCTATTATATTATATTTCATCATATTCACATTCACATCCATCTAAAACCAAACTACGTAAATCCATCCAAACATAAACTACATCCATCCAAACACAAACAATCTTATCCACATCACATTCATCAACGCATAAATACATATAAGTTTAACATCATAAATAAAATACAAAAAATTATTCATAGCCTTTTTCCTGGTGGGGCTCACAAAATTCAGTGTGGTGAACACATCGCCGAGGTTAGTGTGCATACACACCTAGGTCCTTACTCATGCCTTCATGGTAGATTCAAAATAGTTTCAATATAAGGTCACGAGTTCAAGTACCCATTGTGGCTGTAAGCGACTCTGGTGTGTGAGTGTGTGTTAAAAGAAAAAGAAAGAAAGAAAATGTTGATTTATCTTATGGGTTGAGCCTAATGGTACTTGGTGATTTCTCATCAGGTAGAAATTATTATTAGTTGTTTTTAGAAAGGTGAGATTAGGCCACTTATAATTATATTAACATGATAAAATGTTGTCCGTGAGTAGACACCACAAAATAAACAATCCTATGGAAAAAAATAAATGAAAAGAGTGAGAACATATGAGAGGTGATCCTTATCTCCTTTGATAGATTCAAGCTACATGTGCCCTACCCAACTTCCTGTAAGGAGAAGTTATATGGGTCTTGGAATAATGTTGGTAACAAATCCACCTTGTCTATTAATATTATCATATTGTGTTAGGACATGACTCTAAAAATGAGATAAATTCAAATCTCAAATAATCTATGATATAAGAAATAGTGGAGATGGAAATAGATGCATTGTGATGCTTGAGTTCGAGTATGCTTGCCAACAAAGCAAGATTTTCTTATTTGTTGCCATGTGATTGGGCTACATTATTACATCAATCGGGTTCAGGTTCAGGATTGGGTTTAGGTTTGGATTTTCAAGTTTAGGTTTAGGTTCAGGTTAGGGAGTTGAGATTAGGATTATGTGTAGGTTTAGGTTTAGGGATTTGAGAATACATTTAGGTTTTAGGTTTAGGTTTAGGTTTAGGTTTTAGGTTATAGGTTTAGGTTATGGATTTAGGTTTAGGTTTTAGGTTATAGGTTATAGGTTATAGGTTTTGGTTAAGGTTAAGGTTATAGGTTTAGGTTTAGGTTAAGGTTTAGGTTTAGGTTATAGGTTATAGGTTATAGGTTGTAAGTTATAGCTTTAGGGAATTGAGAATAGGTTAAGGTTTAGGTTTAGGAAATCGGGTTCGGGTTCAGGTTCGGGTTTAGGTTTGGGTTTTCAAGTTTAGGTTTAGGTTAGGGAGTAGAGATTAAGATTAGGTGTAGGTTTAGGTTTAGGGATTTGAGAATACATTTAGGTTTTAGGTTTAGGTTTAGGTTTTAGGTTTATGTTATAGGTTATATGTTTAGGTTATAAGTGTAGGTTATAAGTTTAGGTTAAGGTTTAGGGAATTGAGTTTAGGTTATAGGTTATAGGTTTAAGTTATAGGTTAAACTTTATAGGTTAAGGTTTAGGTTTAGGTTATAGGTTTAGGTTTAGGTTTAGGTTATAGGCTTAGGTTTAGGTTATAGGTTTTGGGATTCGAGAATAGGTTTAGGTTATAAGTATAAGTTTAGGTTAATGTTGTAGGCTATAAGTTTATGTTAATATTGTAGGTTATAGGTTTAGGTTATAGGTTCAGGTTTAGGGATTTAAGAATACATTTACGTTTTAGGTTTAGGTTTAGGTTTTACGTTTAGGTTAAGGTTACAGGTTTAGGTTATAAGTGTAGGTTATAGGTTTAGGTTTACGTTAGGTTATAGGTTAAGGTTTAGGGAATTGAGTTTAGGTTATAGCTTATAGGTTTAGGTTATAGGTTATAGGTTATAGGTTACAGGTTAAGGTTAAGGGAATTGAGTTTAGGTTATAGCCTATAGGTTTAGGTTATAGGTTATAGGTTATAGGTTAAGGTTTAGATTATAGGTTATAGGTTAAGGTTTAGGTTTAGGTTAAGGTTAAGGTTTAGGTTATAGGTTTTGGGATTTGAGAATAGGTTTTGGTTATAAGTATAGGCTTAAGTTGATGTTGTAGGTTATAGGTTTAGGTTATAAGTTTATGTTAATATTGTAGGTTATAGGTTTAGGTTTAGGGATTTGAGAATACATTTAGGTTTTAGGTTTAGGTTTAGGTTTTACGTTTAGGTTAAGGTTACAGGATTAGGTTTAGCATATAAGTGTAGGTTATAGGTTTAGGTTTAGGTTAGGTTATAGGTTAAGGTTTAGGGAATTGAGAATAGGTTAAGGTTTGGGTTTAGGAAATCGGGTTCGGGTTCGAGTTCGGGTTTAGGTTTGGGTTTTCAAGTTTAAGTTTAGGTTAAGGACTTGAAATTAGGATTAGGCGTAGGTTTAGGTTTAAGGATTTGAGAATAACATTTAGGTTTTAGGTTTTAGGTTTAGGTTTAGGTTTAGGTTTTAGGTTTAGGTTAGGTTAGGTTTATAGCTTTAGGGAATTGAGAATATGTTAGGTTGAGGTTTAGGTAATCGGGTTCGAGTTCGAGTTCGAGTTTAGGTTTGGGTTTTCAAGTTTAGGTTTAGGTTAAGGAGTTAAGATTAGGATTAGGTGTAGGTTTAGGTTTAAGGATTTGAGAATACATTTAGGTTTTAGGTTTAGGTTTAGATTTTAGGTTTAGGTTTAGGTTAAGGTTATAGGTTTAGGTTATATGTTTAGGTTAGGTTTAGGTTATAGGTTATAGGTTATAGGTTATAGCTTTAGGGAATTGAGAATAGGTTAAGGTTTAGGTTTAGGAAATCGGGTTCAGGTTCGGGTTCGGGATCGGGTTTAGGTTTGGGTTTTCAAGTTTAGGTTTAGGTTTAGGTTAGGGAGTTGAGATTAGGATTAGGTGTAGGTTTTGGTTTAGGGATTTGAGAATACATTTAGGTTTTAGGTTTAGGTTTAGGTTTAGATTTTAGGTTTAGGTTATAGGTTTAGGCTTAGGTTATAAGTGTAGGTTATAGGTTTAGGTTTAGGAAATTGAGTTTAGGTAATAGGTTATAGGTTTAGGTTATAGGTTATACGTTATAGGTTAAGGTTTAGGTTATAGGTTAAGGTTTAGGTTTAGGTTTAGGTTACAGGTTTAGGTTTAGGTTATAGGTTTTGGGATTTGAGAATAGGTTTAGGTTATAAGTATAGGTTTAGGTTAATGTTATACGTTATAAGTTTATGTTAATGTTGTAGGTTGTAGGTTTAGGTTGTAGGTTTAGGTTTAGGTTTAGGTTTAGGGATTTTAGAATACATTTACATTTTAGGTTTAGGTTTTACGTTTAGGTTAAGGTTACATGTTTAGGTTTAGGTTTAGGTTAAGTTTAGGTTATAAGTGTAGGTTATAGGTTTAGGTTTACGTTAGGTTATAGGTTAAGGTTTAGGGAATTGAGTTTAGGTTATAGCTTATAGGTTTAGGTTATAGGTTATAGGTTATAGGTTACAGCTTAAGGTTAAGGGAATTGAGTTTAGGTTATAGGCTATAGTTTAGGTTATAGTTATAGGTTATAGGTTAAGGTTTAGATTATAGGTTATAGGTTAAGGTTTAGGTTTAGGTTAAGGTTAAGGTTTAGGTTATAGGTTTTGGGATTTGAGAATAGGTTTTGGTTATAAGTATAGGCTTAAGTTGATGTTGTAGGTTATATGTTTAGGTTCTAAGTTTATGTTAATATTGTTAGGTTATAGGTTTAGTTTTAGGGATTTGAGAATACATTAGGTTTTAGGTTTAGGTTTAGGTTTTACGTTTAGGTTAGGTTACAGGATTAGGTTTAGCATATGAGTGTAGGTTATAGGTTTAGTTTAGGTTAGGTTATAGGTTAAGGTTTGGGAATTGAGAAGAGGTTTAAGGTTTAGGTTTAGGAAATCGGGTTCGGGTTCGGGTTTAGGTTTGGGTTTTCAAGTTTAAGTTTAGGTTAAGGACTTGAAATTAGGATTAGGCGTAGGTTTAGGTTTAAGGATTTGAGAATACATTTAGGTTTTAGGTTTTAGGTTTAGGTTTAGGTTTAGGTTTTAGGTTTAGGTTTAGGTTATAGGTTATACCTTTAGGGAATTGAGAATATGTTAAGGTTTAGGTTTAGGTAATCGGGTTCGAGTTCGAGTTCGAGTTTAGGTTTGGGTTTTCAAGTTTAGGTTTAGGTTAAGGAGTTAAGATTAGGATTAGGTGTAGGTTTAGGTTTAAGGATTTGAGAATACATTTAGGTTTTAGGTTTAGGTTTAGGTTTTAGGTTTAGGTTTAGGTTAAGGTTATAGGTTAGGTTATATGTTTAGGTTTAGGTTTAGGTTTAGGTTATAGGTATAGGTTATAGCTTTAGGGAATTGAGAATAGGTTAAGGTTTAGGTTTAGGAATCGGGTTCAGGTTCGGGTTCGGGATCGGGTTTAGGTTTGGGTTTTCAAGTTTAGGTTTAGGTTTAGGTTAGGGAGTTGAGATTAGGATTAGGTGTAGGTTTTGGTTTAGGGATTTGAGAATACATTTAGGTTTTAGGTTTAGGTTTAGGTTTAGATTTTAGGTTTAGGTTATAGGTTTAGGCTTAGGTAAGTTATAGGTTAGGTTATAGGTTTAGGTTTAGGAAATTGAGTTTAGGTAATAGGTTATAGGTTTAGGTATAGGTTATACGTTATAGGTTAAGGTTTAGGTTATAGGTTAAGGTTTAGGTTTAGGTTTAGGTTACAGGTTTAGGTTTAGGTTAAGGTTTAGGTTTAGGTTATAGGTTTTGGGATTTGAGAATAGGTTTAGGTTATAAGTATAGGTTTAGGTTAATGTTGTACGTTATAAGTTTATGTTAATGTTGTAGGTTGTAGGTTTAGGTTGTAGGTTTAGGTTTAGGTTTAGGTTTAGGGATTTTAGAATACATTTACATTTTAGGTTTAGGTTTTACGTTTAGGTTAAGGTTACATGTTTAGGTTTAGGTTTAGGTTTAAGTTTAGGTTATAAGTGTAAGTTATATGTTTAGGTTTAGGTTAGGTTATAGGTTAAGGTTTAGGGAATTGAGTTTAGGTTATAGGTTATAGGTTAAGGTTTAGATTATAGGTTAAGGTTTAGGTTTAGGTTATAGGTTTAGGTTTAGGTTAAGATTTAGGTTTAGGTTATAGGTTTAGGTTTTCGATCAAGCTGATATTTGTATTATTCCTTCTTCAGGTCTAGGTGCGTGTGAACTTACCAACAGGTTGGATCTCAAATAACTACCATGGTAGGTCCCAGGAAGGAATCAACGATCGGGGGCACTGTCCCCACCATGATGTTTAGTTTTAGGTATTAGTTTTAGGTGTAGATTTAGGTTTAAGGTTATACTAGGGTCTGCTCCAACAATTTCTAGTTAATACATAAATACGACCTGTCCAACTGGCCAGGCCACTCCAATATTGTCCATAGGAAATGGACAGCTTCATCATGGTCATAACAGCGATTTTCACCTTCCAGGGACCCCCGCTCAACATCCAAATAGCTCCGACGCACATCCGGGTCTACTCCATCAATTTCGAGCAAATACATAAACACAGCCTGTCCAAATGGTCAGGTCACTCTAATGTTGTCCATAAGAAATAGACAGCTTCATCATGGTCATAACAGCGGTTTCCACCTTCCAGGGACCCCCGCTCAATATCCGGATAGCTCCGACGCACATCCGGGTCTACTCCATCAATTTCGAGCTAATACATTTAAAAACAACATAAAAGGTAAGTAAAGCAAGAAAGATCCATATGAAGATATTGAGGGAAATTACTAGCGTATCTATATTCCTTCTATGTACTAGGTTGATTTAAGTTGATTATGACTAAGATGTTGATATTACATTATATGTGATGAGGGTTGCATTACTAGTGTATCTATATTCCTTCAAAGTGATCACTTGGCCAGTTATGAATCACCAAATGGCAGGCTAACACATTTACCAAATGGCAGGCCAACACATGTGCATATTCAATTAAATAGCCCAAATTAGACGCTAGAACATGTTATAATTAAAAATTCATTATGAAGAAATTCAAATATTCCAAACAAAAAGTAAAGATGGATGAGGGAGAAATTTTTAAATCAAATGGTCCTAAAAAATGGATTAAAACAATCACTTCATGACTATGAAAAATCAACGCCATTAGCAAATATAACACACCAAAAAAAAAAAAAATAGCCCAGCATTCTTCAAACATTGGTAGAAGTACGTATTTCCAAGTCTCCAAGATATAATTCATCAGAAAGTACCATTGATGCTAAAAATAAATTTAGAAAGCATAAGGCACTATTTAGATAAATGGTCATAAAGGTGAATCTCTCAACAACATAGCCCAGCATTCTTCAAACATTGGTAGAAGTACGTATCTCCAAGTCTCCAAGCTACTCTTCCTATAAAGATAATTTATTCTCAAGAGCATTTTCTTTAATAACTGAATTTTCCTTAAA
Organism: Magnolia officinalis; assembly: GCA_021015155.1. NCBI lineage: Eukaryota > Viridiplantae > Streptophyta > Magnoliopsida > Magnoliales > Magnoliaceae > Magnolia > Magnolia officinalis. The sequence continues at coordinate 58,177,365 of JAJHSJ010000011.1, forward strand.
ATATAACCTGAAGATCAAATTCAAGCTCACACCTTAGAAAGAGAAAACACAAACTGAATTACATGATGTCACATAGTGTGTTGAATAGTGTTGAAGTTCTTGTACAATGGGAAGTTTTGTATACATTCAAGACAAGCACCATTAATGCTCAAGATATAATTCATCAGAAAGTACCATTGATGTTAAAAATAACTTTAGAAAGCATAAGTCACTATTCAGATAAATAGTCATAAAGGCAAATCTCTCAGCAACATAGCCCAGCATTCTTCAAACATTAGTAGAAGTACGTATTTCCAAGTCTCCAAACTACTCTTCCTATAAAGATAATTTAGTCTACACGAGCATTTTCTTTAATAACTGAATTTTCCTTAAAATATAACCTAAAGATCAAATATCAAGCTCACACCTTAGAAAGAGAAAACACAAACTGAATTACATGATGTCACATACTGTGTTGATCATAGTGTTGAAGTTCTTGTACAATGGGAAGTTGATATCATTTCACTATTGGGATGGATGCCTTAAGGCATGTCATTATTTGTTCATATTGCATCATTTATGATACACAAGAAACATAGGCAAATAGGCACTCTCACACTTCCAATAATCAAACATGCATTACATGCCCAAACATCAAACATTAGAGCAAAAATAAAATAAAAAAGCCTAAGATGAACTTCAATATGGAACTGCATGGAGTGGTGTAGTATATAAAGTGTGTACACACACAGGCATGTTATAGTGGTGATACCATAAAAGGCAGAACATCAAACATCTGTAGAGGAACCCAAGTTCATTCAATAGATCTCAGAAAATGAATCATAGCTAGAGAGTTTCCAAATGTGCTAAAAAAATAAATCAGGTTCTGAGCAAAACATATATATATATATATATATATATATATATATATATATATATATATATATATATATATATATATATAGATATATATATATATATATATGAAATCCCTAATTTTAAAATTCTCAAATTCCCAAAATCCTAAAATCCCCAATTTGTAAAATCAGAAATACCCAAATTTGGGTCCACATTCAAATCTGTAAGCCCTAAAATCCCCAATTTGTAAAATCAGAAATACCCAAATTTAGGGTCCACATTCAAATCTGTAAGCCCTAAAATCCCCAAATCCCTAAATGATGGTCCACATTCGAATTAGAAATCTGAAAATTACTAAATCCCCAAATTCATAAATCAACATTGAGATTGAGAGGATTGAGAGAGAGAGAGAGAGAGAGAGAGAGAGAGAGAAATACCTCATGTTCGTGAATCTAATTCAATCGAGCTTCATAGAGAGAGGGAAGGGGAGGTCGTGATTGAGAGAGGAATGAAGGTGGTGCGTGGATAAGGAGGGCCTTGGACCACCGTTCGACCAAACGATGATGGCAGGGAGAGAGATGGGGAGTCGAGGATGGGGGGCTGTTTTTGTCGGGAGTCGAGATGGAGAGATTGAGAGAGATGGGGAATCGAGATGGAGAGAGATTGAGAGAGAGAGAGAGAGAGGGAGAGACAGAGAGAGAGAGAGAGAGAGAGAGAGAAGTGGGGAGAAGATGAGAGAAAGGAGCGAGTGGGCTATTTTTCTGGCGCTGGAATGAATTGTGGGCGCGAGAATGAAATGGGGTATTTTTTTGTGCGCGTGGACGCCCACTTAAGAGGAACGGTGGTGTGTTAGGGGCTACGTGTGGCCCCAACCTAATATATGTCATTTATCTGTGCCATCCATTAAATTCAACTAATTTTTTAGGGTTTTAACCCAAAAAAAAATTGGAAAATAGAAGGCTCACATAGACCACACCAGAAATCAACGAAAGGCACTTAATCTCCACTGTTTCCCATGGTGTGGTCCACTTGAGCTTTCAATTTACCTACTTTTTGGGGCTAATGCATTAAAATTAATGTCAAAATGGATGGACGGCTTAGATTAAATACAAAAATTATGGTGAGCCCCATAAAACTTCTAACAGATGTGCCTTTGCCATGAGTGGGGTTTTGCGAGTCGCTGCAACGAGTAGGCGTCTCTTGGACTGACGTCACCCTTTTCTGTCGGCCCTACTATGATGTATTTGTTATATCCACACCGTCTATCCATTTTGAGATATCATTTTAAGTCATGAGCCAGAAAAAGAGGTAGATATAAATCTGTAGTGGACCACACCACAGAAAACAATGGGGAGAGTGATTCCCACCGTTGAAACTATATTAAGGCCCATCGTAATGTTTATTTGAAATCCAACCTGTTCAAAAGTTAAAAAATACATTAAATAAGGGAAAACACAAATATCATCTTAATATAAAACTTTTGTTGCCTTTAGAAGTTTTTAATGGCGAGCGTCACTGTCCCACTGTTTTTTGTGCTGGGGTCCACTGGAGCTTTAGATTTAACTCGTTCTTTGGATATTGCCCTAAAATGATCTCTCCAAATGGATGGAAGGTGTGGATATAAAACATACATCATGGCGGGGCCAAAAATGAGAGGTATATAAATATCAGGTGGACCACACCACATGAAAACAATAGTGATTGGATATCCATCATTTAAATCCTCGTAAGGCCCACTATACCGTTTATTTGGCATCCAATCTGTTTATTAGGTCATACATGCCTAGATGAAGGGGAAAAACAAAAATCATCTCGATCCAAAACTTTTATGGCCCCCAAAATGTTTTAAATGGTTACGTTCATTCAACACCGTTACCTGTAATGTGGTCCATTTCATATTGGGATATGCCTCATTTTTTGTCTCATGCCATAAGATGATCTTTAAAAATAGATGGATGACATGGATTAAACACATACATCATGGTGTGGCCAGGCCATAGAGCACCAACCACCAGCCATTGGAGGGTGTTAGGGGGAGTAGCTAATCTATTCCCCTTATTTGTGGTGTGGTCCATTTAATCTTTGGATATGATTCATTTTTTCGATAATTCACTAAAATGATTTAGAAGAATGGATGAACGGTGTGGGTTGATCCCAAATTTATAGGTAAATCCAAAATTCAAGTGTACCATGCCACGCGAAACAGTGTGGAATAATGATTTCCACCATTCATATATATCTTCCTTAGGCCCACAGTAATGTTTATTTGACATCTAACATGTTCAGAATATCAAAAAGATATGAATTAAGAGAAAACATAAACATCAGCTTGATCCAAAACTTCTATGAATGTTATTTTTAATGGTGGGCGTTCAATACCCACTTTGTCGTGACTTTTTTTATCTATCTTGGCATTGAAAGTGTCCGCGACCCATGATCCATTCGGTCCATCAGACAACAAATCATATTTTCACCATGTATCTTAAATTTCATTCAAATATAATAGTTATGTAGATCACATCACAGTGAAAAGTGTGAAATCACGTATAAAACATCTAAATTCACATCATGAACATTTGAATACAATTGATTTCAGGAAACTCAATCTTCATTTTGTCTAGGATCGGATGAATAGATTGGATTGCGTGTATATAGTAAGGTGATATTATGAAACTCAAAAATCATCTGTATACGAAACTCAAGTGGGCCATACCATCTAAAACTATATGAAGACTCCTAAAAAATATAAAAGCACTTGGTGGGGCCCACATGAGTTTTGGATGTGGTTGAAACTTGGTCTGACCCCTCATCCAAGTGGGACACACATAATGAGTGGGTTGGATATATGAATCACATTTAGGCAGGCCCAATATATGATTATGAACGTTTTAAGGAAACCCTTCTCCACTACATTTAGGTGAGTTACTCGTTACCCTTACTAGAGTAAACTCTGTGGGTCCACTGTTATTTATTTATTTTATCCACTCCATTCATCCATGTTAACAGATAATTTGAGGTCTAAAGAACAAAAAGGAATCATATCCAAAGCTCAAGTAGACCACACCACAGGAAATAGTGTGATTGAACCTTTACCATTTAAAATTTCTCGGAGGCCATAAAAGTTTTGGATCAAGCTGATGTTTGTGTTTTCTATTCATTCATATATTTTTGATATTATGAACAACCTTTAACCATTTTTGGACAATTTGATTAGTCCAGATTGAAGAGTAAATAACTTTAGATGTTTAAATCAAAATTCACTCAAATTGTTGATCAATCTTGTTTGCCCAATATCTTTCTCATATGTAGCATGATCGGGGCAAGTAACTAGTCAAATTGAGGGTAATGATCAGTAAAATAGAGTGAATAGACCAGACATGTAAAATGGGTCAAATATTCTGGTCAAAATTGTAACCTAACTTATTGACACCCTGAGAACCTAAGAATTAATGTAAGTAAGTTTTGTGGGGGCCATCATGATACGTGTCGAATATCAACACCGTGCATTTGCTGTGTCCCCTTTAGCTTATGAGATATCTCAAGAATCATCCGTATACAAAACTCAGGTGGGCCATACCATCTAAAACCATGTGAAGACATCCTAACAATTATAAAAGCACTTGGTGGGGCCCACATGAGTTTTGAATGCGGCTGAAACTGGGTCTGACCCTTCATCCAAGTGGGATACCTAATGTTTGTGTTTTCTCTTCATTCATATCTTTTTTATATTATGAACTGGTTGGATGACAAATAAACATCACTGTGGGCCCAAGGAAGGTATCAACGGTGGAAATCATTATTCCACATTGTTTCGTGTGGCATGGTCCACTTGAGTTTTGGATTTACTGAAAATTTGGGATCAACCCACACCATTCATACATTTTTCGAGATCATTTTAGAGAATTATCCAAAAATTAATCATATCCAAAGATTAAATGGATCACACCACAAATAAGGGGAATAGATTGGCTACTTCCCCTGACACTAGCCATATGGCTGGTGGTTGGTGCTTTGTGGGCCCCACCATGATGTATGTGTTTAATCCATGTTGTCCATCTATTTTTAAAGATCATCTTACGGCATGGGCCATAAAAGTTTTGGATCGAGATGATTTTTGTTTTTCCCCTTCATCTAGGCCTGTATGACCTAATAAATAGATTGGATGCCAAATAAACAGTATAGCCTTACGAGGATTTTAATGATGGATAACCAATCACTGTTGTTTTCATGTGGTGTGGTCCACCTGATATTTATATACCACTATGATGTATGTTTTATATCCACACCTTCCATCCACATGGAGAGATCATTTTAGGGCAATATCCAAAGAACGAGTTAAATCCAAAGCTCCAGTGGACCCCGGCACAGAAAACAGTGGGACAATGACGCCAACCATTAAAAACTTCTAAAGGCCACAAAAGTTTTATATCAAGATGATATTTGTGTTTTCCCTTAGTTCATGTATTTTTAAACTTTTGAACAGGTTGGATTTCAAATAATCATTATGATGGGCCTTAAGATAAGTTCAACAGTGGGAATCACTCTCCCCGCTGTTTTCTGTGGTGGGGTCCACTACAAATTTATATCTGCCTCATTCTCTGGCTCATGACTTAAAATGATATCTCAAAATGGATGGACGGCATGGATATAACAAATACATCATAGTGGGGCCCACAGAACTTGGTGACGTCAATCAAAGTAGGGCATCCAATAGACGCCCTACTCCAAAAGCCACTCTCCAACGCCACTCTCCTTCACTCTCTCTATCTCTCTCGCACCTCCAGTACTCACGCATCCTCTCCCTCCTCTCTCTCTCTCTCTCTCTTCTCTCTCTCTCTCTCTCTCTCTCTCTCTCTCTCTCCTCTCTCTCTGATCTCTCCACCCTGTCCCCTCTCTGTCTCTCTCGCATCCTCTACCTCCTCTCTCTCTGTATCTCTCTTCCTCTCTCTCTGATCTCTCTCTTGTTCACCGTTGTTGAATGCCCTACCCACACACACCCTCTCTCTCTCTCTAGAGCTCGGTTGACCGTGAGGTATTTCTCTCTCTCTCTCTCTCTCTCTCTCTCTCTCTCTCTCTCTCTCTCTCAATCTCTTTCAATCTCTCTCAATCTCAATACCGATTTAGGGATTTGGGGATTTAGGGATTTAGGGTTGGATGGCAAATAAACCTTACATTGGACTTTAGGAAGTTTTTAATGGTGTCCATGGACCCTATGGCTATCAATGGAATGGGTCACGGTAGGCCCAATACATGTATATGCTGTGGGGCCCACTATCCCACGTGACAGTGGCCCACCATAGAGTTTATTTGCCATCCAACCTGTTGTTAGTCTAAAATATGATGTTTGGTGGGGTTTTTTTCCTGTTTATGACACTTGAGTAGAAGATCAGAATGGTGAAAAGGGTGGGTTGCACCAGGAAGATCAACAGGATGGAAAATTGGAACAATCTTTACATCAGTTGGGTTACACCTATCCAATTGACAGACCATCATCTTTGAAATGATTTCCAAGGTGTAGTCTGCCTGATGAATGGACCATCCGGGTTTTATCCTCTGTTAATTTATATGATGCGACCAACTTTTGCAAGGCATGGCTGTCAAAACCTTACTATAAATGATTTCCAGGGTGTAGTCTGCCTTGATGTGTGTATTTTGCAGGTGGACCATAATTTAGGAAACAGAGATGATCGAACATCCTACCATTAAAAACGTCTTTGGGCCCACCCTTATGTTTCCATAGTATTTATTTATTTGCCATCTAATATGTTGATAAGGTGACAAAAGCCTAGATGATGGGAAAAAATAAATATAAGCTTGATCCAAAACTCATATGACCCATTAATGGTCAATCACCACTATTTCCTATGTTATGGTCCATCTGATAATTGGAACTGCTTCATTTTTTAGATAATGCCCTAAATTGATCTGAAAAGTATAATACTTTCATGAAATTTATTGAATTGATATTCTCAGTTATGTTTGGCATTATGTAGATGGAATTCATGTATATAAAAAAAATGATGTAGAGATATGAGATCAATTTTAGGAACTCTCAAATGTGGCCTATATGATGTTTATATGAAATTTACCTTGATTAGTAGATGCATCACTTCATTTTAGTAGGGTCCACTAATTCTTGAAGTCAAATTCAAGCCATTTTTTATGCAAGTTATTGACTAAACTACATACACATTTAAAAATTCTCATATGTAGCCCATTATGATGTTTATGTAAAATCCACCCTAATCATCGGGTGCACTACCCTATTTTAGCTATAACGACTAAAAATTAGCCTGATCCATGATTTAGGTGGGACATCCAAAATAAAATAGTAACACTCACCCTCCAAATTATTTCTTGTTGTGTGGCCACCTAAATTAGGAATGGGTTTGATTTTTAGCCTCGATGTCTAAATTTTAGCTTGGCATTTAATGGTCAGATTGGATTTCATATAATTATCAAAGGTGGGCCTACCTCTCATGATCCTTTTCTGTCCTATGGAGAACCTCTTCCCTTGACTCAGTTACAAGTGCCTTTATAAGGTAATTGCTATCAAAGAAGCAGTACTTGACATCAGACATGAGCTAGAAAAGTATGCTGCACGATATGTTAATTTAAATCAATTAATCATTCCTCACTAGAATTGTTCGGAATTCCACATCAACTTTTATTTCACTTTTGTCAGATATGACTTGGCTTTTAGCATTGTCAAACCTGATTTTACTTGCTTTTCCCTTTTCTGGTGCCTACTTTTATATATTTGCTCGAAATTGATGGAGCAGACCCGGATGTGCGTCGGAGCTATCCGGATGTTAAGCGGAGGTCCCTGGAAGGTGGGAACCGTTATTATGACCATGATGAAGCTGTCCATTTTCTATGGACAGCATTGGAGTAGCCTGGCCATTTGGACAGGCCGTGTTTATATATTAGCTCGAAATTGTTAGAGCAGACCCTAGTATAACCCTAAACTTAAACCTACACCTAAAACTAATACATAAAACTAAACATCATGGTGGGGACAGCTCTCTGACCGTTGATTCCTTCCTGGGACCCACCATGGTGAATATTTGAGATCCAACCTGTTGGTAAGTTCACACAGACCTAGACTTGAAGAAGGAATAAACAAATATCAGCTTGATCGAAAACTTTTATAGCCCCAATTCGTTTTGAGGCCCACTTGAGCTTTGGATCTACCCCAAAACCTAAACCTAAACCTAAACCTATTCTCAAATCGCAAAACCTATAACCTAAACCTAACCCTTAACCAAAACCTTAACCTAAACCAAAACCTATAACGTATAACCTATAACCTAAACCAAAACCTATAACCTAAACCTAAACCTTAACCTATAACATATAACCTATAACCTATAACTTAAACTCAATTCCCTAAACCTTAACCTAAACGTAAAACCTAAACCTAACCCTAAAACCTAAATGTATTCTCAAATCCCTAAACCTAAACCTATAACCTACAATATTAACATAAACTTATAACCTAAACCTATAACCTACAACATTAACCTAAACCTAAACTTATTCTCAAATCCCAAAACCTAAAACCAAAACATAAACATTAACCTATAACCTAAACTCAATTTCCTAAACCTTAACCTATAACCTACACTTATAACCTAAACTTAAACCTAAACCTAAACCTGTAACCTTAACCTAAACGTAAAATCTAAACCTAAACCTAAAACGTAAATATATTCTCAAATTCTTAAACCTAAACCTAAACCTATAACCTACAACATTAACATAAACTTATAACCTAAACCTATAATGTACAATATTAACCTAAACCTATTCTCAAATCCCAAAACCTATAACCTAAACCTAAACCTAAACCTTAACCTATAACCTAAACTCAATTCCCTAAACCTTAACCTATAACCTAACCTAAACCTAAACCTATAACCTACACTTATAACCTAAACTTAAACCTAAACTTAAACCTGTAACCTTAACCTAAACGTAAAACCTAAACCTAAACCTAAAACGTAAATGTATTCTCAAATGCCTAAACCTAAACCTAAACCTATAAACATAAACCTATAACCTACAACATTAACATAAACTTATAACCTAAACCTATAACCTACAACATTAACATAAACCTATACTTATAACCTAAACCTATTCTCAAATCCCAAAACCTATAACCTAAACCTAAACCTATAACATAAACCTTAACCTATAACGTATAACCTATAACCTAAACTCAATTCCCTAAACCTTAACTTATAATCTAACCTAAACCTAAACCTATAACCTACACTTATAACCTAAACCTAAACCTATAACCTAAACCTAAACCTAAAACCTAAATGTATTCTCAAATCCCTAAACTTAAACCTAAACCTACACCTAATCCTAATCTCAACTCCCTAACCTAAACCCAAACTTAAACTTGAAAACCCAAACCTAAACCCGATCCCGAACCCGAACCCGATTTCCTAAACCTAAACCTTAACTTATTCTCAATTCCCTAAAGCTATAACTTATAACCTAAACCTAAACCTTAACCTAAACCTATAACATAAACCTAAACCTATAACCTTAACCTAAACCAAAACCTATGGCCTAAACCTTAACCTGTAACCTATAACCTATAACCTAAACTTATAACCTATAACCTAACCTTAACCTTAACCTAAACCTAAAACTTAAATATATTCTCAAATACCTAAACCTAAACCTACACCTAATCCTAATCTCGACTCTCTAACCTAAACCTAAACATAAACTTGAAAACTCAAACCTAAACCCGATCCCAAACCCGATTTCTTAAACCTAAACCTTAACCTATTCTCAATTCCCTAAAGTTATAACCTATAACGTATAACCTATAACATAAACCTAAACCTTAACTTAAACCTAAACCTTAACCTTAACCTAAACCAAAACCTATAACCTAAACCTTAACCTATAATCTAACCTATAACCTAAAACCTAAACCTAAACCTATAACCTAAAACCTAAACCTAAATCTAAAACATAAATGTATTCTCAAATCCCTAAACCTAAACCTACACCTAATCCTAATCTCAACTCCCTAACCTAAACCAAAACCTAAACCTAAACTTGAAAACCCAAACCTAAACCCGATCCTGAACCCGAATCCGATTGATGTAATAATGTAGCCCAATCACATGGCAACAAACAAGAAAATCTTGCTTTGTTGGCAAGCATACTAGAACTCAAGCATCACAATGCATCTATTTCCATCTCCACTATCTCTTATAGCATAGATTATTTGAGATTTGGATTTATCTCATATTTATAGTCATGTCCTAACACAATATGATAATATTAATAGACAAGGTGGATTTGTCACCAACATTATTCCAAGACCCATATAACTTCTCCTTATAGGAAGTTGGGTAGGGCACATGCAGCTTGCATCCATCAGAGGAGATAAGGATCACCTCTCATATGTTCTCACTCTTTTCATTTATTTTTTTCTATAGGATTGTTTATTTTGTGGTGTCTGCTCAAATATACGTACAACATTTTATCATGTTAATATAATTATAAGTGGCCTAATTTCACCTTTTTAAAAACAACTAATAATAATTTCTACCTGATGAGAAATCACCAAGTACCATTAGGCTCAACCCAAAAAGATAAATCAACATTTTCTTTCTTTCTTTTTCTTTTAACACACACTCACACACCAGAGTCGCTTACGGCCACAATGGGTACTTGAACTCGTGACCTTGTATTGAAACTATTTTGAATCTACTATGAAGGCATGAGTAAGGATCTCGGTGTGTGTGCACACTAACCTCGGTGATGTGTTCACCACACTGAATTTTGTGAGCCCCACCAGGAAATAGGCTATGAATAATTTTTTGTATTTTATTTATGATGTTAAACTTATATGTATTTATGCGTGGATGAATGTGATGTGGATAAGATTGTTTGTGTTTGGATGGATGTAGTTTATGTTTGGATGGATTTACGTAATTTGGGTTTAGATATATGTGAATGTGAATATGATGAAATATATTATATAACAGGTGTATATCATGATGAAATATATTGTAACAGGTGTATATCAAGAATTTTGTTACCTACGAAACATTTCATAGGTAAAAGTCTCATACACGTTTTTTCTTACGAAAATTTTCGTAGGTAAAAGTCTCATCCACGTTTTTTATCTACAAATAGTTTCGTAGGTAAAAGTATTGTGAAATATTTTTACCAATGAAACCATTCGTTGGTAAAACTCTTCCTAAGGTAAAAATTATATCATTATTCCCGACGAACATTTTCGTCGGTAAAAGTATTGTGAAATATTTTTACCTACGAAAGAATTCGTTGGTAAAACTCTTACCGCGAAACTTTTCAAGGCAGTGGGAAAACTTCCTAAGGTAAAAATTATATCATTATTCCCGACGAATGTTTTCGTCGGTAAAGATGACTTTTACCTACGAAATTATATTTCATAGGTAAAAGTAAACTTTTTGATTTTTTGTTTTTTCAAAAATTCAAAACACCATTTACCTTCGAAAATTTTCGTTGGTGAAGATGGCTTTTACCTACGAAATTATATGTCGTCGGTAAAAGTAAACTTTTTGATTTTTTATTTTTTCAAAAATTCAAAACACCCTTTACCTACAAATATTTTCGTCGGTAAAGATGGCTTTTACCTAGGTAAAAGTAAACTTTTCAATTTTTTAATTTTTCAAAAATTCAAAACACCCTTTACCGATGAAAATTTTTCGTCGGTATAGATGGCTTTTACCTACGAAATTATATTACGTAGGTAAAAGTAAACTTTCCAATTTTTTATTTTTCCAAAAAATCAAAATACCCTTTACCTACAAATATTTTCGTCGGTAAAGATGGCTTTTACTTACAAAATTATATTTCGTAGGTAAAAGAAAACTTTTCGATTTTTTGTTTTTCCAAAAATTCAAAACACCCTTTACCGATGAAAATTTTCGTCGGTAAAGATGACTTTTACCTACGAAATTATATTTCGTAAGTAAAAGTAAACTTTCCGATTTTTTGTTTTTCCAAAAATTCAAAACACCCTTTACCTATGAATATTTTCGTCGGTAAAGATGGCTTTTACCTACGAAATTATATTTCGTAGGTAAAAGTAAACTTTTCAATTTTTTGTTTTTCCAAAAATTCAAAACACCCTTTACCGATGAAAATTTTCATCGGTAAAGATGACTTTTACCTACGAAATTATATTTCGTCAGTAAAAGTCTTTTTTACCGACGAAAAAAATTTCGTCAGTAAATGTTTCGTCGATAAAAACCATATTTGTTGTAGTGGTTGGTTGGCCAATGCGATCTTGAGCTGTAAAGGATAGACGTGGAGTCTACACTTCTGCACGGGAAATTAGAAGAGTGGGTCTACATGAAGCAACCAGAGCGGTTCGAAGTTAAAGGGGCTGAGAAAAAAGTTTGTGGTACGACATATCGCCTAGGCAGTGGTTTGATTCCTTCATGGTGAGTCAGGAATGGTATGTTGATGACACATAGATCGCTAATTATGACATGTCTAAAATCAATGTACTGAATACTCGGTTAAGCGAGACATTCAGAATGAAGGATCGGGGGGCTGCAATGATGGTTCTCGACATTGAGACTAGAAGAAGAGCAGGTTTTGGTAATCACAGATAGAATACCTTATGTAGGTATTGATCAAGGATGTGATGGACTAGGCAAAGCCGGAGAGCATTCCCTACGCATCTCTCCTCAAGTTTTCCTGAGGACATGTCCCAAAACGGATGAGGAAAAGCAGGATATGGCTCATGAGCCTTATTCGAATGCGGTTAGCAGTGCATGCTATGGTCTGTATTAGACCGATTATTTCATAGGCTATCGGTGTTGTGAGCAAATACCCCAGCAAGAAATATTGGGTAGCGGTGAGATGGTAAGAAGACTACATCTTTCCTTTTGAGAAGATAGAAGCAAAGGTGGTTGGGCACGTGGATTTTGATCCGACAGACATGCTCACCTAGAACGTTCCTGCAGAGAAGTTCAAGTTTTGTACAACTTCTCTGGGCTCGGCGATGGCAAAAAAGAAGGACGGAGTGTGCACGAGAAGCTATGATGTGATGCAGAGATAAGAGGAGAGGTCAAGAAGCTACACAGTTAAAGTTTGAAAACATGGTGGAGATTGTTGTAAAATAAAGGTCTTAAATCTTAGTTTCACCACGCTGCTCGACCAGTTGAGGGGCCGGCTCGACTCGAAGTCCACGATAATGTATTTGAGATTTCCGGATTCTTTGACCAGTCGAGGGGCAGGCTCAACCAGTCGAAGGGGTCCTTCAACCAGTCGAGAGGCATGGGATCGACTAGTCGAAGGGATCCTTCGACCAGTCAAAGGTTACGCAAATGGTGCGTGGATTCTGCATGGACTATGTAAATTTGAGGCGGTTTCAGAGATGTGCGTAAATGGAGTTTCCTAAACTATAAATAGGAGTCCCTAGGGTTTTTCTAAGTAATGCTAAGGCTTTCTAAATGGGTTCCAAGGGTTTCTAAAAGGGTTTTAAGGTTTCTAAAGGGTGTAGCAAAAGTGAGATTCGAGGTTGTTCGAATCGGGTAAGTCCTTTCTCTTTGTAATTTCTATTTTCATAGTGGAATTCTGTCGCTTTGTGCCGTGGTTTTTTCCTAAAAGGGTTTTCCACATTAAATCTTTGTGTTCTCGTGTGTTTGCTTGGTGCTCTTGGATTGCTATCCTAGATCCATATTTGTGTGATTCCAAAGCACAAATCCCCAACATCATGGTGGCCCCTTACAGCCCCTGTGCGTTCTTGGATATATACGGGTGGCGTGGTACCTCATCCTGTGTCCCTTAAGCCTCTGATCCCGATTGCCTATGAAGGAACTTCATGGGACAGCAAGTTAGGTGGGGCCTACGACGTGAAGCTAGGTAGGGCCCACCGTGATGTTTGTGAGAAATCTGCTAGATGGGGTGAAGGAAATCGGATTGCGTACTGAGTTACTCGGTCCGCTCTTATCGTACTGAGTAAACTCAATTGGGCCCACCTTGAATGTATGTGGTCTATCCACACTATCCATCCATTTTTCCATCTAGTTTAAGGGGTTGAGACCAAAATTGAAGCATATCTGAAAATCAAGTGGATCATACCACGGGAAATAGGGGGATAATGATTTCCACCGTTGAAACCTTGCTAGGCCCCACAGTGATGTTTATTTGTCATCCAACTTGTTCATAAGATAATACAGACATAGATGAAGGGAAAACACAAATATAATCTTGATCCAAAACTTTTGTGGTCCCCAAGATTTTTTCAACGGTAGATGTTTAATTCAACTTTTTTTGGTAGTGTGGTCCATTTAAACATTATATATGCTTCATTTTTTAGCTAAAGCTTTAAAATTATCTTTTAAAATAGATGAACAATGCTAATAAAATACATAAATACATAAATCATGGTGGACCTCATAGAGTTTACTCTGTACGCTAAGCATATACTCACTACTCAGAATCAGATCGGCTACTCCCCGCCACCCGCCAATGGCCGGTGGTCGGTGCTCTGCGGACCCCACCATGATGTATGTGTTTCATCCATGTCATCCATCTATTTTTCTATATCATTTTATGGTATGAGACAAAAAATGAGGTATATCCAAATCTCAAGTGGACCACATTACAGGAAATAGTGTTGAATGAACATTGACCATTAAAAACTTTTTGGGGTCATAAAAGCTTTGGATCAAGCTAATTATTGTTTTTTCCCTTCATCTGGGCCTGTATGACCTAATCAACAAATTGGATATCAAATAAACAGTACAGTGGGCCTTAGGATGATTTTAATGGTGGATATCCAATCATTATTGTTTTCATGTGGTGTGGACCACCTGAGATTTATATACCTCTAATTTTTAGGATCAAGCCCTAAAATGATCTTTAAAAATAGATGAACGGAATGGATGAAACACATACATCATGGTAGGGCCCACAGAGCACCAACCACCCGCCACGGGCTGGTGGCAGGGGGAGTAGCCAATCTGTTTCCTCGCTACTCAATCCACTTCCGGGCGAAGCTCGGTGAAATCGGATTGCCTATTGAGTTACTCTGTTGCGCATTGACATCGGACTGAGTACTAAGTTACTCAGTCTGGTTGTTCATCCGTTTTCTCATCTCATTTAAGGGGTTGAGATTAAACTTGAAGTATATTAAAATACGAAGTCGACCATACCATAAGAAAATGAGGGAATAATGATTTCCACCTTTGAAACCTTTCTAGGCCTACAGTAATATTTATTTGTCATCCAACCCATTCATAACATCACATAAACATATATGAAGGGAAAAAACAAATATAATCTTGATCCAAAACTTCTATGGCCCTCGATAATTTTTCAACTGTATACATTTAATTCGCACTGTTTTTTTGGTGTGGTGCATTTAAGCTTTGGATGTGGGCTCAGGCCCTGAAATTATATGATAAAATGGATGGAAGGAGTGGATAAAATATATAAATGACGGTGGACCCCCCAGAGTTTCGTACTGAGTTACTCACGGCACAAATGTTTGCGAGGAATCCATTTTGTAAATCTGTTTTATCATGTCAGGACATGCGCCCGAAACTCAAGCAGGCCATGTGACTGTAAACAGTGAGGATTCAACGTACATGGCTGAAATTTTCACAGGGCCACAGCAGTTTTGAACCAGCGTAATACTTCTTTCTTTTTCTTTTTCTTTTCGTTTTTTTTTTCAGTATAACGGTAAAAATGACCTCATGAATGATATGGATGGTAGACATTTCCCAACTCACTTTTTCGTTTATTCCGACTCACTTGAGTTACGGATGTGGCACTTTTTTGACCTATGTACTTAGCATGGTCCGGCAGAGCGGATGGACGGTGTGGATTTCTCACGAACATCACGGTGGGCCCACCTATCTTCCCGTCGCAGGAAGCTTCACAGGCAATCTGCGTCATTTCGTCCAATAACTGTGCTCCACGTCATTTAAATGCCATATGTCTCCATCTGATTGGCTCGGCTACGCCTCTCAAACGTGGCAGCATTTTTCCAAGCCTGAGTAATCTCAAGTTTCTCAGTCGCGTAGATATAATTAATGCTTCGCGATACATATGACGATATAACATACATGTAAAAGATCTGGTCCGTTAATTATGTATCTAGCACTCAGAAAATTCGTTTAACAAGAAAACAAATCAGATAATCTGCCTCTAAAGTTTAACTATAAACATTAAATACTAACCGTCCTTTTTTTTTTCTCTAAAAGTATGGATATCCTGATGCAAAAAAAATTAAAAAAATATTATGATTTTGAGCCATATAGTTCTCACCGTTTTCCTATCGGATGATTGTCACGGATCTCTAACACGTATCTACAACGCGAATCACCCGTTCATCTAACGCTGACATGCTATTATTCATTCAAACTGCCTCTCCGTCTTACCGTACAAGAATTCCGTGATAGTTGACCACCACTTTCAAAACGGTGGTAACTCTTCCTCCTAACCAGTGTCATTCATGCAAAGCAATCCAGACCATCGAAATCTGGGAGCGGATTGGATACAGACCGCTACAGAAGTGACGTGGTGAAATACAGTGGGTTGAATACCAAGAGCATGCTCCCTTACAATTAATGATCATTTACTTTATTTTTAAGTCGTATCTTTTCTTTGCTCCCCTGTTGTTGCAGTGACTTACCAACTTTCCATCGGCGCCACCATAATGGATGGACGGTGTGGATACAATACATACACCATGGTGGTGCCCATGGAAAGTGGTGACATCACTTCATTAGGGGAGCGAAGAAAAGAAATGAGTTGAAAATAACGTTTGCCCCTCATGTGGTCGAGTGCATGCACCGGCAAATGGAGAGAGACGTCTAACGAAACTCCAAAAAAAAGAGTATTAATTGTGAGGAATACGCTCTTGGCATTCAACCAATTAAATTTCACCACGTCACTTCAGTAGCGTTTTGACTACTGAAGCATTCAGTATCCAATCCGCTCTCTTGAAATCTTGAGGCACATCGTGGATGGGAGCATGCTTCCAAAATAATACTAACCAGGCAATTTTAACCTTATGAAACTTACCACGTTCATACTTATGATGGCAGCCAACTAAACTCTCACCTTATGAAACGTTAGTGTCCCATCAAACCTCTAAATTCATCAAACGCAGCCTACTTGAGCTTTCGATCAGACTGACGTTTGGTTTGCCTATTCATCCTTATATGTCTCACCACGGTTCGGATGTCATATAAACAACTTCATGGGCCTTGGAAAGGTCTCTACTTAAAATTTATCAAGCCGACTTGACCCACTTGACTGTAAATGGCTCTCTGTTGATTGACCCAACCCAACCTGTCACTAGAGGTGTACACGACTCGATCTGAGTCCAGCTTTGCCCAGCTTGGCTCAACTCGGCCAGCAAGATACCCAACTCGAACTTAGTTTGACTCGATCATCAAGACTGGATTGGCAGCTCGACTCAGCTTGGTCAGTAACTTGATTCAGTTCGAGCCGAGTTTGAGTTCGAGTTCGAGTTTTGAGCCAAGTTCGAGTTTGAATTCGAGTTATATATTGAGTTTAATTCGAATTTAAATTCGATTTCAAATTCAAGTTTAAAGTTGAACAAAACACTAAAATATATAAATTGTATAAATTACATTTATAAAGCTTTAATAATTACACTATACACAAATTACAACTAATGACCTTTATAGAAGGAGTGTCTTCCTGTTCCTTGCACATAATTATAAATTCGTACATTGTCATCCGATCCATCCGAACTACTATCTAATTTTTCATATACATATTGATTCACCTCTTCTGAGTCAGAAGGTGAAGATGTTTCTTTCGTGCTCTTTTATAGTTTGAACTAGATTTTTCAAACTTTCTATATTTGAATATTTGTACGTAGTACCCAACGCCTTATAAAATTCACCAAGACAAGTGAGGAACTTGAATTTATTACTCTTCTTCTTTTTTGTTGCTCTGCTCGATCTTGGTTCAACATTATATTGTTTTGGAAGATATCACTGAAGTCTAGAAACTTCTTCCATACTATGTTTTAAGGCGAGTTGGAATTGTTCTTCTTGCAAAGCTTTTAATCTAGCTTCCTCTTCTGCCTCTTCCGTGTAAGTTATTTGTGTCCCAGATCCAGAAGGTTTGGATGGAGTGGAAGGTTTCCTATTCGAATCTAAAAGGGCCTGAAAAAGAATTTGGACATCCTTTGGGGCATTAGGGCACGGTTTTGCATCACCACCTTAACATAATAAGTGTAACCGAAACCGATTAGCCTTGTTCATAAACTTTACCCCACACAAACCACACACAATCTTTATCTTCCAACCTTGGTGGCAATTTGACTAAGGAAGCGTAGTCTCAAATGTTGGTCGATGGGTCAAATGACAACATATCTACACTCAAATTTTTATATTAAAAAATTATAATATTGATGAATAATTTAAACTTGATATAAGAACAAAATAAAAGAAATATGAATATATAAAAAATAAAAGCAAATAAACAATAATGAGTAAATAAATATCACAGTCTCATAAACTCATATTGCACCACTTTCGAGTTTCAAATTAAATAATATTACATAGCATTCAAGTTTCAACAAAAAAGAAAATAATTTATAAACGCCTTTATATAGTTGTTGTTGCAGGTATAGTCTCGTCATGAATCTCGATCTCTTCATCTTCCTCATCATTAATATCGTTTCCTCCTCATATCAAACCCAACCAATCTTCTATACAAATTAATGCTTCGACTATTTTTTATGAAAGTGAGCTTCGATACTTGCTCACAATCCTAATCCTCATGCTAAATGCGGGTTATAATGCCATTTTTGAAATTGGTATTGATAATATATCCCGTGCCATCACAGATAATATAGGGTATTTTAATTCACTGACCCTCGTCTTCCACCATTCTAAAACATCAAAGTCGGATCGCTTTACGATTGGCTCTTTTAGATACAATTCTAGATCTGATTCCTTAGTCTGAACTCCTATTTGTTTTTGTGCTAGGTAATACATGTATTCATTTAGCATATCGTCATCATCAATTATAGAAACATCTGTATCTTTACTTTCTTTAACACATGCTGTAAGTAAAGTAATAGCATACGAATTGTACAAATCTTCGAGTGTTTGATGAACCTTAAAAGTCTTCGTTACTGCTCTTTTAGCAAAATAAATCTTCGTAAAAATAAACTTGACTAAACCCATATTATAACGAGGATCAAAAGCAATTGTTAAGGACATCAACAAATGACATTTATCCCAATATTTTACAAACTTCATCTGCATACCAATTGTCATCTGTCGTATAAAATCTGGACCCGCATTGACTTTTTTTTTGTATAGTATCCTTAATCTTCCAAAGAAACGAAAGAAACAGATTCATTGTTGGATACTTATTTCCAAATAAAAAATAAAAAATCTTCGTGCAGTCGTAATTTTTTTTTGAGAAAGTTATGAACTTATTTTGCTTTGGTCTAATCATTTACACTCGACAACCAAGAATACTTTCTGTCACACGCTGCATATTCAGAAAATACAAGCTGTAATTTCATTACCGTATCTAACATTTTATAAGTCGAGTTCCAACGTGTACACACATCTAACTTCAATATTTTTTTAAATAGCATATTCAAATGTTGAATGATATCATTCCACACACTCAGTCTCAACGGTGACCCCCTTATATATTTCACACTTTCTCTTATGTTCTCTACAATGTGGCCAATTATTTTCAGCCCTTCTTGTACAATCAAGTTTAGAATATGGGCACAACATCTTACCTGGAATATTTCTTCATCAAAAAATATATTTCCGGTTGCCCTGAATTAGTTACATAAATATGAAATTCATTGTCATTTGCTAAAGCATTGTCTAAAGCTATTTCTGAAATTTTTTTCTTAATGCCCCAGTCTTGTAAACAACTATAAATGTAATCTAAAATAAGTAAACTAGTATGATGAGGAGGAGGAAGATAGCGAAAGTTCAAAATTCTCGTGTAGAGTTTCCAATCTTTATCTATGTAGTGTGCGGTTAATGAAATGTATCATTTTCTTTGATTGGACGTCGTTCATAAATCAGACGTCAAACTTATTCTGGATACTGAAGCCAAAACTTCTTTCAGTTTTATCTTCTCATTTGTGTACATCTTCATGCACTATCTCTACACAGTTACGTGGGAGACATTCTCAGCTCAAAGGTTAAGGAATTGACGGAAAGACCTAAACGTTTTACTTTCTATTATTCTGAAAGGTTTTTCTTCAAAAATCACTAAACTAGCATACCACTCTTTCAACTTTTCTTTATCAAACTTATGAGTGGATACTACGCCTTGTAAGTCGTCCCCTTCTGACTTGCTAAATGACAACAACTATTGGCTTAGAGATGGGAGTCTTGGTCTCTTAAAACAGTTTTGCTTATGTTTGTTTAAATGTGTTGTTGATCCCCTTGGATTCTTACTGTACAGTGACTTGCAATGAATACACTTAATCTTCAACACACCATTAATCGTGACCTCTTCAAAGTCGTCCCACACTATTGATCTTTTCTTTCCTTTACCTACAGTTGAAGACATGTCTCCCTCTATGAGAAGAGGAGATGTGGCTGATGCACTTACACTGGGGGTATTTGGGGCTTCATCTTCATTAGTCATCTATCAAATAAAATTCTTGATATGTTGTAATCTTCACTATACCGCTCTATAGAACTGCAGGATATTACCAGACATAGATACAGTGTGTTCTATGCTTTGGCCTTTCTCCTTACCTAATCTAACATTACTCAACATGCTTCGGGCTCTTTCCAAGAGAATTCGATTCATTCGTTCCACTATACCATTTTGTTTAAGTGTGTGCTTCACTGTATTGTGTCTTCACTGTATTGTGTCCTATAATCTTCTTATCTTTATAAAACTGGTTGAAATCCTTTGAAGTAAATTCACATCCATTGTCTGTCCTTAGAACTTCGGTTTTTGCCATGTTTGATTCTCAACCATTGCCTTCCACACTTTGAATGTAACGAATACATCAGATTTATTTATTAAGAAATAAACTCACACTTTCCTAGAATATTCATCCATGAATGAGATAAAAAATGATGACCTCCCAATATAAATAACGGGCGACGAACCCCATACACCTAAATGCACATACTCTAGTACACTATTACAAACATGGTTTACATTCCTAAAAGTTACCCATGATAGTTTACCATATATACAATACTCACATATATGAAAATCAACGCGTTTAAAATACATGAATCAGATAGCAATCAGAAAGTACCTTCATACCGCGCTCGCTTATGTGGCCTAGACGCACTTGTTACAAACATGTCGATGTGGACTCTGCTACAAACACTACAACTTCACCCAATACAGTATTTCCAATCAACTTATAAAGGTTATCGCTCTAATATGCTTTCATTATTACAAGTGTCCCTTTTAGAAACTTTAAAGACTCGATCCAAACCTGTGAATTTGCACCCAAGTGCTTCTAATGCCCCAAGAGAGATCAGGTTCTTTCTAAGGTCCGGAACATGTCTCACCTCTATCAAAATATGCTCCACCCCATCAAACATCATGATGCCCACTGAACCAACACCAATAACCTTATAGGCAATGTCATTGCCCATAAATATATCTCTAACATCACGCTTGCTATAACCGGTGAACCAATCTCGTTGAAAAGTCATGTTGTATAAGGCCCCTATATCTAAAACCCACTCATTATTGAGATACCCAGATTTAGATGCGGTTAAAATATCACCATCATTAACTTTCTTATTAGATTCCACTGTGCTGACTTCCTTCAGCATATTACTAGACTTCTCTCTCTTCTGTGCCTTAAGGCCTATTTGATTTTCTACATTCACTATAAATTCTTAAATTTGTGCCCCCCCTCCCCCTCGATGTACATGACATATCCGCGTCATCCATCCTTTTTAACATAACATTTTGAGGCATGAGCCGAAAAATGAGGCAGATCCAACATTCAAGTGGCCCCACACCAAAGTAAACAGTGGCCCTAAGAAGTTTTTAACGGCGGGTGTTTGATCCCCTTTTTGTTGTGGTGTGATCCACTTGAACTTTGGATCTGCCTCACTTTTTGGTTCTTGACCTAAATTCATTTGGCATAATGGATGGATGGTGTGGATAAGCTATATACATCACTGTGAGCCCCCACGTATATTTGGCAGCATCTTCAATTTTAGCGTTGAAAAAAGTAGGAATCAAATCAACCCTAGGAAATAATGCGGTAACTACCAAAGTAAATAATTATTACCCATTTGCAATGCATTTACAAAGGATTTAGAAAATCAAGCAGGCCTTTATGATTCCAACAATCATTCTTCACGTGTCTTGTCATCCCACAATTCCAACACTTCACATTGCTTTCCCATTTCAATTTGGATCCAGACCAACAATTTCCCGTCTCCCGTTTAGAATTCCTTCCCCTAGTAACCAACGCATCTATAGAGGTACCCTCGCCACTGTATTTCTTTCTCAACTGCTTCTCATGAAGAGCTGAGATGACAGTCTCAACATCGATGGTATCCCTACTGTGAATCAACGTATCTATCAAATTCTCGAACGATGATGAAAGAGAATTCAAAAGAATTAAGACTTGATCTTCCTAGTCGATCTTAACCTCCGTATTACTCAGTTTATACAATAATTCGCTAAAAGTGCTCATGTATTCATTTATATTAGACCCTCTATCATCTTAAGATTATAAAACCATTTTTTAAGATAAAGACGACTGCATAGAGATTTCTTCATGTACAAACTATCTAGTTTTGTCTATATCCATGTGACGGTCTTTTCATCTAGGACATTGTAGAGAACATTGTCCGCTAGACACAATTGGATCAAAGTTATAGCCATTTCATCAAGTTCATCCCACTCCTCATCACTCATAGATGCAGGACGCTTCGCCTTACCAAGGAGAGCGTGTTGCAATCCTTGTGTGAACTAACATGGCTCTCATCTACACATTCCATAGTTCAAAATTATTTCTGCCGGTGAACTTTTTCGTTTTATACTTCACATTAAACCCTTTCATTGACATATTTCATATTAGAACTCGAAACCCCAATGTTAGCTTTGAAACCACTTATAGGAGGATTGCGCAGAAGCAAACCTGAATTCAATCAAACATAAACAAAACACGCAAAGAATACACAAATTTTATGTGGAAAAACCCTTGTGAGAAAAAACTATGGCACAGAGCTATGGCGAATCCACTATGAAACGATATTACAAGATATTGGATGGACTTGCCGATCCGAACAACCCCTAATCCTTTCTCAAAACCCTAACTTTGCTCTAGAATATATTAGAAATGTTTTAACATTCACTTCCAGTACCCTAATCCTGATTATGCATGATATATATACTATCACAATCAGAATTAGAAACAAATCGCGCACCTACGTAGTTTCGCGCATGCCGTTGATGTGACCTTTGATGGCATCGATAACTATCGAAGACCCGTCGATGACATTGAAGCCACATTCGATGGCATCGAGTAACAACTCCAAAACTGTCTAACGAACAACTGAAAGTTTTTTTTGAATTTTCTCGTTGCAATCGAGTAGTCTATCAATGACATCGATGGACCCTTGATCTCAATCAGATTGAAGACATCTAACAATATCGATTTTGTTCGACCAGATTTCAAGTCAAGTTCCAACTCGATTCCAGCTCTCCAAATCTTAACTTGACCCAAGGACCATGACAGGCCAACCCAAGTCTGACTTATTTACTTAAGTGGGTAGCTGCGCCCACTACCCATTTAGCTCAGCTCAAACTCCACACAAAAGCGGGTCGAGCCACTTGACCCGCTGGTGACGCGACCCATGCATGTAACCCCGGGTAGATGCCGATCCTTCGGAGAATCACCACCACTTTAGAAATTGGTGGTAGACTATCACGGGAGTCAGTCCTTGCCGTCTTTCTCTCTGAAAGAAGCCACGCAATGGAGAAGTAGCCGAAGACCGAAACTCACATAAAAAAGGGTGGAGAAAGAAAGTTAAAATCGCAGAAATCTCCCGCAATAGAGGAAGAGAGATCTGAAATCTGTAATCGTCTTCGCTCTGGAGATTCCAGGAGGGAGAGTCGTGGCTCCATCTGGGCCACAAACCCTCTCTCGAAGAAAACACCACCACCAAAACCCCTCTCCTTCTTCTCCTTCTTCTTCTTCACAGCCAATCACCGGCCGTACACGTATCATCTACAGAGAATCCCAGCCGCCTGATTTCCCCTTCTGGCAGCAGACCTGGTTCCTCCTCCTCCTCCTCTTCATGGCCATTTCCCTTTTTGCCCTAGCCCTCTTCCTCTTCCTCGGCCTGGACCTCGACCAGTCCTCTCCCTTCCCCGCTTCTGCCGCCTCCGAAGGCGTTGAGGTACGCCTCGAAATCGAAGATCAATCCTATCGCGGTCTTGATCTGATTTTTTTTTTTTTTTGTTTTCTTTTTTACTTTCGTAGATTACGTATGGGTCAGTGCTGAAACTGATGCACGAGCGGACGAAATTCAGGCTGCATTCGCATGATGTGCCATACGGCTCCGGAAGTGGGCAACAGTCCGTTACCGGATTCTCGAGCGTTGATGATTCCAATAGTTATTGGGTTAGTTCTCTCTCTCTCTCTCTCTCTCTCTCTCTCTCTCTCTCTCTCTCTCTCTCTCTCTTTTTTTTTCAATTTTAATTGCATAAGCATCACTTCGTGTTTCATTGATGGGCTTATGTTAGTCAATCGATCTTGAGAGAAATGGAAATAACCCCAAATCGTCAATTCGTCAATAGATCTTGAGAGAAATGGAAATAACCCCAAATTGTCAATTCGCTTGTACTGAGGCCGTTTGTGAGTTTTGTGTTTCCGTGGGCTGGTCTGTGATCTGGGCCGTTCATTTGTTAGATGTGTCATGTATTGGCTGTATTGTAGAAGTCATTCTGATGGGATGAATGGTGATTCCAACGATCTGATTGCTGGTCGGATTTGCCCCATTGGATCATTTTTAAGTGGTCCACTTTTTGGCTTTCTTATCAGGCGGTTTGGATAATCCATTTGGTGTGATCTGGGCCTTTCATTTGGTAGGTTGTGCTGTGTATTAGCTGTATTGTAGAGGTCATTACGATTGGATGATTTCAACCATCCGGTCGCTGGATTTGGGCCATCAGATTTTATTTTTTAAAGTGGCCCATTTTTAGGCTTCTTATTGGGTTGTTTGGATCATCCATTCGGTGTGATATGAGTCGGCTATGATTAATACGTGTTGTGCTCAATCCGATCAACGTTTGTATTGTTGCTAACCTGCGGAAATGCACCAATCACCACAAGTCTTATGATATTGTTCCCAGATGCTACTATATGGCGAGAAAGTATCTAGTAGTAAATGCTCAGTTTCTAAGTCCATTATCAAGTGCAATCTCCAATATGTATGGAATTCAGACCGTTGATCAATTGATTCTTTCATGTGGATAAACCATCATGGTTTTAAATAGTGGATATGGACTTGTTTCATTGCCCACCGAAACGGAGACAACTCGGCCTAGTTGTATCTGTTTTGGAGGATATTTAGAACCATGCGAGCTCCAAGACTTGTTTCTATGCCCACCGAAACAAAGACGACTCAGCCGAGTCGACTTGGTTCTAGATGATATTTAGAACCTTGCGAGGCAAGTCAACTTGGTTTTGGGCAATATTTAGAATGATCTAAGCCATACAACAGAAATCACCCCATTCATATGATCCTATACATTGGTTGGAGTGCTTTTGCATAACGAATGTCAACACAAGTCCTATAAGTTACTGGGATTACCCAACTGGTTTGATTTTATTTTTTTCTTGGGTACATATCCACAATGGAATCCAACAGATGAAAGACCCAAATCTTGTACTTGTGTAGCACATATATGGATATTCAGTGCTTGATAGCTAACTTAGGTAATAATGGTGATAGCATTGGATCCTCTCTCTACATGCTATTGTTAGTGTTATTGTTGTTTTTAATTGTGCAGATTCATTGCCTATTTTCCTCCAAACCAAAGTATTTAGTATTTCTCTTGGATCCATTTTCATTTTGAGCAATGTGCTTTTTATTGGCTGTTGTCATTACCTGAATACAAACAATTACATCGGGTCCATTTTGTTTCTTTCAAACAAGTAAACCTCTCTCTCTCTCTCTCTCTCAAAATAAAATAAACCTTTAATAAATTGTGATTATTTGATACAAATTTCTGCATTTTGATTTCATAAATTAAGTTATGGTTAGACAAATGTGAAAGGGACTTCCCCAAAAGTGCCAACCTGGCACATGCATGTGATATTCAGGCTGTTCATTAGGAAGGTGCTGCTGCTTGTGTTCTGGTGCAAGAGTTAGGCACTCTGTTCATCAGTGGGCCACCTACGTATGGAATGTGGAATGTTGACCAATTCTTCTTAACCGTCCATTCTTTCCATACACGTGTGGCCTACCTGATGAGCCTACTGGCCTGATTTTGGGCCATGGCACATAAGCAGTGGAGCTTGCCTGTTAGCAGACTGGGTCTTGCACATGTTTGCCACATTGACACATGCAGGGCAAGTCCTGCCAGCAGGCCTCTTCCAGGAAAGTCTCCAACTGATCAGTTTATCAATGCAAGCTACTTTTAAGGATAATTGTTGAAGGTTTTTCCAGGAAGGTGCAAACAGTTGCCTAGATATCATGCCCTCTACTATTTTGGCCCATTTGGGTCAGTGTTCTCGTGTTGTAGCTGCATATAGGGTACTTTATCCTGGTATTTTAGTGCTTCGTATTTATTTGATTCATTCTTCTGCAGATTGTGCATCCTTTGCCAGAATCCTCTGCCAAACAAGGTGATGTCATTAAGTCTGGAACTATCGTCAGACTGCAGCATATGAGGACCCGAAAATGGCTGCACAGCCACTTGCATGCATCCCCTATATCTGGTAACCTGGAGGTCGGTAATAGTCTCATGGCTTTATTTGTGTTTAGTAGCTGTTAGTAGGAAGGGCTATTTGCTATGATCTACATCTCTGCTTTGTTTGGTAGATATAGTGACTTAAGAAGTGTATCTCCTGTTTTTGCAAACCTTAGTCATGGATTGAAGTATTTGCTGGCGGTGGTTTTAAATTATCATTTGGCTTTTTGGTCATAAATGGTCTGGGAAGTCGGAGAAACTATCTTTTTAAAAAAGTCTGTATAACCTTGTAATACAATATGGAAATAAGCAGAGGTTTAAAGTAGATCACCTTAATTTGGCTTTACCTATTCCAAATTTAGTTTACCTTTTTAGAGAAGTTTGTGGCTTGAACCTTCAGTGCACCCAAAAAAAAAAAAATCTCATTGGCTTGAACCTTTGGAAATGGACTCCACCATTGGCCTTGTCTTTGAGGGAGTTGGATCCAACCATAGAGAAATTGCCTTCATGTAGAGTTCGCCTAGGCTTTGTTTCCTTCTCTAGGAAGCTATGGGTTTCGGGGGGTTGGAGACAGCTCCTTGGTGGTAAGAACTCTTGCATTTGGGAAATTGGAGTGCTTATTGCCCATATGGGTGCTGCTTGTATTGGGGCTTTGAAGGAAGCCAATGAGGCAGCCAGTTATCTTGCTTGCGAGGGAGGGTCAAGAGGGTCATTCACTATTGGCCACTTTGCCCCTCTTGCAATGTCTTTTGGTAGTTACGTACGTACATGCATGAATGCATACATGCACACATACAAATATACATTCATGTATGCATGCATATGTACATGCATATGGAGGGAGAGAGGGAGTGAGTCATTGGACTTGAGCATGAATGATGAATTAGGTTTACATTCCTTTATGAATGCCGAAGCCTGAAGCGGTAAGAAACGGGTGGGTTTTTGCTGCGTTTGGAGTATTGGTAGTACTATGTATCACACCCTTAGGATATGGATTTCACACTTGGGTAATCCAATATGGTGGAAATTTTATTTTTGATGGAAATTGAGGAGATGCTAAGGGGTCGTTTGGCACCATGGATTTGGGGGTTTTTGAGGGGATTTCAAATCCCCTGGTATGCTTGACACCATAAAGTAACTGGGGGTTTCAAATCCCCTCAAAGAGGGGGTTTGAAATCCCAGGTGAAAGCTCGGATTACATCTAAAATCCTTCCAAGAGTTGCATGTGTAACATGTGTGTCACTAGACTATTAATCTATTAGGCAATGGCCCACTGATGATATCCCAAAACAATTAGATTATCAATTGTATCACTATAATTACTTTAAACGATGATTGACACTATCCAAACACTGTCCATGTAAATCAACGGTTAAAAATCATTGGTTAGTCACTCGAATGTGATTTTTTGCTTGTGGCCCATCCGAGACTTGGAATTTTATCATTTTCGGGCAAAGTATATATTTCAACGGGCTTATTAAAACCATTGTGTCAAACATTACATACGTACACTAATTAGAGATATTAAAATTGATTTAGTAATTAAATTCAAACCCTTGTAAATATACTATGCATTGCTACTTTTGGATTACAGGGGATTCTGAATTTAGGGTGCCAAACACAACAGGAGGATTTCAAATCCAGGAGATTCGGAATCCAAGGGGTTCCAAATCAACGCTCCGAAACAGGCCCTAAAAGAAAGATGCGATTGCACATGTAGAATTCAAAACATTACACTATGCATAATGGTTTTCCTTGCAAGGACAGAGAATCCCCCCAAAAAATTGGAAAAATATTTTTTTCTAATAATTTTATTTTTTCTGATTTATGCTGCTTTCATCTGAAATATCGCCAGTATCACCCAAATATCAAAGATATATTGCCAAAATATTGCAACATTGCGATATATTGGCATATGTATTGGTGGGAATCTTTGTATTGTTGGATGGTTTTGTATCATTGACCTGCAATACTGAAAATATCAGCCGATGCATTTGATACATTAAACACGAGCAATGATGTCTTAGAATTCAGTGGAATAGGTGGACCCAAATGGTAAGCCAATGATATATTCTAATGGTTCTAGGGTGGTTAAGAAGAGGGTGGCAATTAATACCAAGGTCTAACATATTGGTTTTGGTCTCCTACTCACTTGGGACTTGGGAAGGTCCAAAGCTTTCATGTTGTGGAAAGTTGCATGATCCTTCAAACCAGGTGCCGCTCCCGCTTTGAATTACGCTTTGGAATTGCACTTGCGCTCCTGCTTCCATGCCATTTATGCTTGCTAACTTTTTTGAAATTGGTGCTTCCCCATTCCCACACCCAAATCTATTGCTGCTTCATTTCATCTTCATGCAACTATAGCTGAAGTCAATACAACCGAAACTTAAAAATAATGAAGAAATTTTAAAATAAATATCATTAAATGCTTAGGAAAAATGTAAAAGATTTTGAAGGAAAAGTAGAAAAATAAGAAACCACAAAATGGGAAAAGACTCTTTTTATTTTTATTTTTTATTTTTATTTATTTTTTTATTTTATAAAGGAATGGTGACATACAACTATAGTAGATCCCCAAAATTCAAACGAAAAGCAGATTTTTTTTTTTGAAAGATTCACTTCCCCATTCCCGCACCTGAATCTGCTTCGCTTCATGTTTCATGCAACTGTTGCTGAAACCCATATGATTTATTCAAAACCAGGCGAGTCACAAGAATGAAACTAAAATATAATTATTATTTTTAAAATAAATCATTAAAAGCTTAGGATTTAAATAAAATAATAAAAACAAAAACCAAAAATGGGAAAAGAACTCCTTTTCTAGAGAATGATGACATACAACTACAGTGGATTCCCAAATTTCAAATGAAAAGGGAGAGGGAGAGGGTGCTTGCGTTAACAGGGATGGGTACCCCCTTGTTGATTATCTTCTGCAATAGCACAATCCCAACACCCCTTTATTAATGGCTAGTAAATTGTGAACCACAAAAATCTGCAAGACATGTTGGTAGAGAGAGAGAGAGAGAGAGAGAGAGAGAGAGAGGAGAGAGAGAGAGAGAGAGAGAGAACTATTTTTAAGTGATCAAAATCTTGAATCGTAGTTGAGGTTCTCACTTCTCAGCTCTACAATCAAACATTGTCCCATGACTATCTTAAATTTGAGGCGCCACACGATGTTAAGATCACAGGTGTTGATATTTCCTACTACAAGATACACTCATACACATTCATTGTTAGAGACTCTTTTAGCTTGTTGATATCCATAATTACATGGGTCGCTCACACAATGCACAGACTTTTAAGTTCCATGGGCATGGATTGGATTCAGCATGTGTGCGATCTTACAGAAACAAAGTTGTCATAGCTATGAAAACCAACTTGGGGTGGTAGGAAGTAAAAAGGAGGCCACAAATAATTTCCATTGAATTGGGTGTAGTCTAAATTCGATGTTTGGAACTTTGCACTTAGGTTTCCAATTGTCCATAGTCCTAGGTTGTTTATTCAACCAGTGCCACATTAATGTGAGGTTATTTTCACAAAATATATCATTTCGGCATTATTTCTCTGAGTATAATCTTAGTTCTTTATTTTTTTTTGAAAGATTAATCTTAGTTCTTTAGTAGGGATGATGTTTTCATTTTCATGTTTTATAGTTAAAGTATGATTGAGATTTGTGGTTTCAAGGTGTGCCTTATCGTTACGATACGGCCGGTATCGGCCGATACGTAACGGTAACGGCTGACACGTTACGCGATACGGGGTCGAAACGGCGTTATGGATTTTGTGACCATAACGGCCGTTACGGCCATAACGGCCGTTACGGACCCGTAACGGCTGTTCGGGCCTTGAAAAAAAAAAGAAAAAAAAAGAAAAAAAAAACTTACCTCTTCTTCTTCTTCTTCTCTTCTTCTTCTCTTCTTCTTCTTCTTCTTCTTCTTCTTCTTCTTCCGCTGCTGCTGCGGCTGCTACGGCACTGCTGCTGCGGTGCTACGCGGCGCTGCTGCGGCTGCGCGTTGCGGTTGGTGGCGCTGCGCACAGCTGCGGCAGTAGCTCTCTCTCTCTCTCTCTCTCTCTCTCTCTCTCTCTCTCTCTATCTCTCGTTCGATCCCTCTCTGTTTTCGTCTTTTTTTTTTCATTTCCCTCTTCTTTTCTTTTCTTTTCTTTTCTTTTTCCAGCAAGTCGAATAGAATGGCGTGGCTGTGGAAACAGCCACGCAGTTTGTTTTTTTTTTTTTTTTTTTTTTTTTTGTATAATCTGCATTGCATGCTGCATGGTGCACACTCGCTATTTATATTGCATGCGGTGGGGCCCACCTTGATTTATTATGGTAAATCCATGCCATTCATAATTTTTCAAGTTCATTTTAAAGCATGATCCTTGAAATGAAGGGATCAAAATATCAATTGGACCACGCAGTTGAGATTGAATCCCGCCGTTAAAATCTTCTTAAGGCCCATTTTGTGATCCACCCAAGCTTGGATCAGCCTCATTTTTTGGTCCATGCCCTGAAATAAGTGGGCAAAAAGGATGGACACACGATATACAACAAATGCCATTTTATATATTTTTATATTTTTTTCTATTTACGCATTAAATATGGCTATTTTTTTTAAAATTCGAAAAATCATTTTTTAATGATTGTTTTGCTATTTTAATCATGCCATGTGATGTGTTAATCATAGTAGAACATGTTAATGTGCATTTTACAGATTTGGGGTGCCATTTTATATTTTTTTTTATATTTTTTTCTATTTACGCATTAATTATGGCCCTTTTTTTTAAAATTCAAAAAATCATTTTTTAATGATTGTTTTGATGTTTTAATCATACCATGTGATGTGTTAATCATAGTAGAACATGTTAATGTGCATTTTACAGATTTGGGGTGCCATTTTATATATTTTTTTATATTTTTTTCTATTTACGCATTAATTATGGCCCTTTTTTTTAATTCAAAAAATCATTTTTTAATGATTGTTTTGATGTTTTAATCATGCCATGTGATTGTTAATCATAGTAGAACATGTTAATGTGCATTTTACAGATTTGGGGTGCCATTTTATATTTTTTTTTATATTTTTTTCTATTTACGCATTAATTATGGCCCTTTTTTCTAAAATTCAAAAAATCATTTTTTTAATGATTGTTTTGATGTTTTAATCATACCATGTGATGTGTTAATCATAGTAGAACATGTTAATGTGCATTTTACACAGATTTGGGGTGCCATTTTATATTTTTTTATATTTTTTTCTATTTACGCATTAATTATGACCCTTTTTTTAAAATTCAAAAAATCATTTTTTAATGATTGTTTTGATGTTTTAATCATGCCATGTGATGTGTTATCATAGTAGAACATGTTAATGTGCATTTTACAGATTTGGGGTACCATTTTATATTTTTTTTTATATTTTTTTCTATTTACGCATTAATTATGACCCTTTTTTTAAAATTCAAAAAATCATTTTTTAATGATTGTTTTGATGTTTTAATCATGCCATGTGATGTGTTAATCATAGTAGAACATGTTAATATGCATTTTACATTTTGGGTGCCATTTTTTATTTTTTTTATAATGTTTTCTATTTACGCATTAATTATGGCCTTTTAAAAAAAAAAAAATTCAAATAATCATTTTTTAATGATTGTTTTGCTGTTTTAATCATGCCATGTGATGTGTTAATCATAGTAGAACATGTTAATGTGCATTTTATAGATTTGGGGTGTCATTTTATATTTTTTTCTATTTACGCATATTCGAGAAATTCCTCAAAATAATTGCAAACACCAAATGTAAGATATTTTCATATTACATTCATTCTAATATATCTATCATTGATAGTAGATAGTTAGAAAATTAAATATATGAATTTTGTAGTCAAATTCAGGTTATCTAGTTCATAAATTCATTAGACAGTCCGATACAACTTCTCACCAAAGAGTGGACCGTTACACCACCATAAATATGTTCCAATTTATAAATGAATACATATTTGGAATGCTTAGAATATTCCGGATTTAATCCATATTTTTTCATATTTTTTTGGCAAAAAAAAAAATTTGCGCCGTTACGGGCCGTTACGGCCCCCGTATCCGTATCGGTTTTGGAGGTCACCGTTACGCCAACCGATACCGATACGGCACACCTTGGACTGGTTATCAAGTTTGCATATTTATTTATTTTGGCAAGGCAACGATTATATATATATATATCTATATATATATATATATATCTATATATATATATATATATATATATATATATATATATATATATATATTATATATAGATAAAGAAAGAAAAAGAAAGAAAGAAAAAGCTATAGATGAGTACAACAAAGAAAACCAAGACAAAAGAAAGGGGATACTTAGCAAGAGACTTTATAATTGAGGCCTAACCCATTATATCCGATTTTGCCCTTCTAAAAACCTCCGATGCCGGCCAATGTTCCAGACATTCTTCTTTGGATCATCTTACTAAGCGCTTCTTCTACAACTACAAACAAGAAGGGTGATAACAGATCATCCTGTTGGAGACAAGGTGTCCCGTATCGGTATCGGTTGGCGTAACGGTGACTTCCAAAACCGATAAGGATACGGGGGCGTAACGGCGATACGGGGGCGTAACGGCCCGTAACCGCAAATTTTTTTTTTGCCAAAAAAATATGGATTAAATCCGGAATATTCTAAGCATTCCAAATATGCATTCATTTATAAATTGGAACATGTTTATGGTGGTGTAACGGTACACCTTTGGTGAGAAGTTGTATCGGACTGTCTGATGAATTTATGAACCAGATAACCTGAATTTGACTACAAAATTCATATATTTAATTTTCTAACTATCTACTATCAATGATAGATATATTAGAATGAATGTAATATGAAAATATCTTACATTAGGTATTTGCAATTATTTTTGAGGAATTTCTCGAACGTACCTGTGCACGTGACTGTGATTCCTGTCTATGACCTGTCATCCTCAAGTCAAGAATATTTTTTTTAAAAAAAATTAGTAGTGTCTGATATACTCCCCTACAACTTAATTACTTGATTGGTTGTCAGGGGAGCTATTTTAAATACAAGTTCGGCAGTGTCAAGTGTGTGCATGGCTTCTTGCAATAATACTGCTGTGAGCTGTCTGCTGCAAATACTTACCTTAATACAAATATATACTCACAATCACAAGTCACCACCAAAAAGAAAATCTGTTTTTTTGTGGTTGCTCGACCTCCACATTATCGTCATCGTCATCATCAGGCTGAGGCTGTCCAATAGGTGTAGGTGCTGCATATCCATAATATCCAGTGCCAGAAGGAAATACTAGATCAACGAAACCAGAGGATGACTGATCCTGACTAGGCAACGACTCTGACCTCGAGGAAGGATATCCACCAGCGCCCGTCGAATAGTCATACTGGTGCCCATACTTAGGCTGTTGAGAATCTTGAGATTGAGAGTGCGTCTGCTGTGATGAGTAACTTGGATTTGGATCTGGATATCTATAATCATATGGATATTTATCGGGAGGGCTACTCCAACATGAATGTAATGGAACAGACTCAGTATAACTATCATAATTATAATCCAATTGACTATAAGAATATCCATCATAATAACCAAGACCATGAACCTGCTGATGTTCCGAACCTCTCGGACTCGGTGCACCGCTAGATGTACCCTCTTGCTGCCTGTATCGTGACTCGGTACACTCATAAGTCCGACCTCATGTGCCACCTCGTCGATGCTTATCGAGATCGTGATCTGTAGACACCAGAAGTGCCAGCACCAGAGGCAGGGGGTCATCGTCATCATCCGACACGGTCACGCTACCACCGCTCGTACTCTTTTGTTGATCTTGAGCCGTATCCGTACGTGGCATAAATGCTGCCCCTCTTACTGGGTCCAACACATCTGCACGACTCTCTTGTTGTGCTCTGCGTATTTCTGGGTCATCAATTTTCAATTCTTCACTATCTTCTTCAATTTGCTTATCCCTTGTTTCCAACCAAGGTAGAAGTGGGTCATCCTCATCATAAATATTGTCCAAGTTTATTGGACAGTAGTCTCCGTCATCGGCAGCTGTAATGCTCCTATGATGTCGTCGCATTCTTAGTTTTATATTGTAGTGCATTAATGCAGGGGCATTTTCACACTGGGCTCGAGTGGGGTCGCTTATGAGATGCAGGGGCACACTTGGGATGGGTGCGGCCCACGGAGGTCTCGTGTTCGAGGCTCCTCACCAGGGGTGATTAATGCGCATTTCACACCAGGCTCGAGTGGGGTAGCCCGTGGGATGCGAGGACACAATCGGGGTGGGCGGCCCATGTGATTTGGGGCCCACGAAGGGGGTTCGGCCGAGGTCCTAAAACCCATGAGATGTGGGGCCTGGGCTATGAGATAAATAGATTAATTCGCCATACTCTAACAGTTCGAGCTTTTAGAGCAAGTGGTTAATTGTCCTGCATCAAATTGGTATCAGAGCGGGAGGTCTCGGGTTCGAGACTCCTCACCGGGGGTGATTAATGCATGGACATTTTCACACTGGGCTCGAGTGGGGTCGCTTGTGGGATGCAGGGGCACACTCGGGGTGGGTGTGGCCACGGAGGTCTCGTGTTTGAGACTCCTCACCAGGGGTGATTAATGCGCATTTCACACCGGGCTCGAGTGGGGTAGCCAGTGGGATGCGAGGACACAATTGGGGTGGGCGACCCATGTGATTTGGGGCTCACGAAGGGGGTTCGGCCGAGGTCCTAAAACCCATGAGATGTGGGGCTTGGGCTATGAGATAAAGGGATTAATTCGCCATACTCTAACAGTTCAAGCTTTTAGAGCAAGTGGTTAATTGTCCCACATCATGCATGAAGACAAGTCTATCTAATGTTCTTGTCTGCAATCTATTCCTATTCTTTGAATGAATGAGCGCAAAACAACTCCAATTCCTTTCGCAGCTAGAGGAAGATATTGTCTGGCTCAAAACTTTTACTGCAATTTTTTGAAGAGCCTTCGTACTCTCTCCGAAATTAATCTACCATTTGGCCGGTTGCAACTTAGATACTGCATGTTGTGCAAGAGCATCTCCAAAGCTACCAAGGCGATTTCCAAATGTATCTAATTCATTCAACGCCTTTATTTGCAGATCTAAGTCAGGCTCTAATCTCTTTATCACATTTTTTAGCCCGATACGAACTTCATCATCCGCAACAAATGATTGGGCATATCTATACCTAGGATTTAGGTAGTAACCTGCTGCATGAAGATCGTGATGAAGTTGTTTTATCCATCTCCTGTCGATCATCTTCCAATAAGTTTCCCAGTTTCTACAATCACGTTGAATTGCCAACTTTGCCTTATCCATGACATCATATAGGAAGCCCATGGTAGGTGCTTCATCAATTTCAACAAGGAGTACTCTCATTAGTGGCTCCATCACCTTTAGGATCGCTTTGACCTTCTTTCAATATTTGTTGTCCTGTATGGTGTTTGCAACTTCGACCGGTGTCCCTGATGTCTTCTTCCCATGTTTTGTGTTGAGCTATTCTCGGGAAGCGAACATCTCACTCAGCTCTCCCTTATGCTGGAATAAACTCTCTAATGCTATAAAGTTTGTTGC
This sequence comes from Magnolia officinalis, assembly GCA_021015155.1. Lineage (NCBI taxonomy): Eukaryota > Viridiplantae > Streptophyta > Magnoliopsida > Magnoliales > Magnoliaceae > Magnolia > Magnolia officinalis. Next base: position 58,213,750 of record JAJHSJ010000011.1, read on the forward strand.
GAATCTAGTCGCCGTAGGCCTCAACAACTCTCGTCCTTTTGTGAACTTTCTTATTATTGCGACTACTTGATTATGGTTGTAAATAAACGTCGTCACTTCTTTTGCCTTTTCGACCATTTCCTTAACATTCTTTCTTCCCAATATCTTCTAATATAAGATCAATACAATGGGCAACACATGGTGACCAAAAAAGATGTTTTCTCTTATCCATCAACATGTCCTGCAAGCTTATATGATGCTTCATTATTTGTCACAATCTGCACTACATTCTCCTCTCCAATGTCATCCACAACTTTATCCATTAGGCCCATAATATATTGAGAATCTTTTGTTGCTTCTGAGGCATCAATTGATTTGTGGTATATAGTTCCTAAGTGGCAGTATACTATGAAGTTGATCATGCTACGTCTGGTTAGGCTAGTTCAACCATCACACACGATCGTGCATCCTCTGGCTTGCCATACAGGTTTAAAGGTAGCCACGTATGCTTTCACATCCGCATACTCCGCATCTGTCCATTTCCCCCTAATCTCCTTAGTCGTGGGAGCTTTTATTCCTTCACCTACTTCTGCTGCGCATCGATTACCACCTGCCAATATGGAGAATTGGCCGCATTAGGAGGTATGTTGGCATGTATAAATAACTTTGCTGCTGCTCTACCTAATTTCTCAATGGAAGTTCTACTCCACATTTGTTTTATCTTCTTTTGTTTAGTTGATTCTTTCCTAAACAGGATTGGATTAATAGAGGGTCTCTTAGGCTCATTTACTTCTTCATCCAAATGTATAGGGGCATCACGTGAAGATGTCTGTAGTCGGCAACCAAACACACGTCGTAACCCACCAAACCTACCCCCCCAGTCCCAGTCCCAGTCCCAGTCCCACCTGCAGAAGCAGTTGCACTCCCACTCCCACTCCCACTGCCCCCCCTGTATCACGCACTGACCCATGTGTGCCAAACATGCGGCGACGTTCTTCCTCTTCACGAGCTAGACGCAAGCTCTCTCTCCTAGCTATAGTTACTTCCCGATCTGAATCTTCGTCAGACTCAATAATATCTTCATCACGAACGCCCATATATTCAGGACCAAACAGTTCCTGTCGAGCTGTATCTAAAATATCATTTTTCTTCTTTTGTACAGCAGCACGTTTACCCTTTGACTCATCCAGACTAGCTTGCATTAAAAGTATTATCTCTTTCGGTACTCTGGCACATGGCGCAACTTAACCCTTTCGATGTGCTAAATGTTGTTTGAGACATGTAATTCCACCAGTCACTAGTCTATCACAATACTTGCACTTCATTTGGTGCCTAGTACCACCAACCCTCTCACAATGTTGCCATCCAATATCCTCATTTGTTGTTGGCCAGACCCAAACATTTCTTTAGGTTTAGGTAGATGAGTGTATGACCTATGTTAATAAAGATGATTTTATGTTCTAACTAAAATACTAAACCCTAAGAAGCTCCAAAACCGGTCCAATATAAGCAAATAAAAATATAAAGTAACTAATTCAAAAATATAAAAAAAATTATAAAATGACACCACAAATCTGTAAAATGCACATTAACATGTTCTAATATGATTAACACATCATATGGCATGATTAAAACAACAAAACAACTATTAAAAATTGATTTTTTGAATTTTTTAAAAAAAGGGCCAAAATTCATACGTAAATAGAAAAAAATATATATATATTAAATGGCACCCCAAATCTGTAAAATGCACATTAATATGTTCTATTATGATTAACACATCATATAACATGATTAAAACAACAAAACAACCATTAAAAATTGATTTTTTGAATTTTAAAAAAAAAGGGTCAAAATTCATGCGTAAATAGAAAAAAATATAAAAAAAATATTAAATGGCACCCCAAATCTGTAAAATGGACATTAATATGTTCTACTATGATTAACACATCATATGGCACGGTGTTTTAAATAGCGGTAGCGTATTGCGTAGCGGTCAACCTTCCGTAGCGTGTAGCGTAAGCTACACAATACTTCTATTTTTTTAGTTAAAAAAATATTATATATATATATATATATATATATATATATATATATTAAATAGTAAGAAAAAACAAAATATTTTGGCATTTTGAGTTAGCAATTACAGTCCATAAATTTAATTGGTAAATTTTAAGTTAATACATGTCTCGTGTACAATTTTTTAAGGGCCCGAATTAGGTAGGACTCAGATTGTGAAGTGTAGCACACGAGTGTCAAAGTTTTTCGGACCCCACTCGTGATGAATGTGTTATATCCACACCGTCCATCATTTTTGCCAAATAATTTTAGGGCATGAGCCCAAAAATGAGGCAGATCCAAAGCTCAGGTGGACCGCACCATAGGAAACAATGATAATTAAATGACTATCATTAAAAATTTATCGGGGCTACAAAAGTTTTAGATCAAGCTGACATGTGTGTTTTCCCTTCATCCACGTTAGTGTGACCCTATTAACAGGTTAGATGGAAAATAAACATTACAGTGGACCCTAAGAAATTTTAATGGTGAGCATTTTATAACCACTGTTTCCTATGTTGTGGTCCACCTAAGATTTGGATCTTACTAATTTTTTGAATCATAATTTAAAATGATGTGGCAAAATGGATGGACGACATGGATAAAATACAGTATTGTACATACAGTATGGTGGGGCCCATGTGGCACGTGTACATTTTATTAAATTGTGCACGCGTACCGGTCCTTTCATTTGGCGCAAGCAAGTCCTGTGGGTCTGATCATGAGGCATGTGTTATATCTAAACCGTCTATTCATTTGAAGAGCTCGTCTTAAGGCTTGACACGAAAAATAATACAGATCTAATTATCAAGTGGACCACACTGCAAAAAGCAGTGGGGGATTGAATGTCTACCATTGAAACCCTTTTTGGGATCATAGAACTTCTGGATCAATATGAAATTTGTTTTGACTCTTCATTCAGGTCTTTTTGACCTTTTGAACAGATTGGATGGAAAATAAACGTTATGGTGGGCCTACGAATTTTTTAACGGTGAAAAATCATCATCTCGCTGCTATTTTGGTGTGGTCCAGACGATCTTTGGATACGATTCATTTTTTGGCTAATGCTCTAAAATGATATTTAAAAATAGATGAACAGTGTAGATATAATAAATACATCGCTGTGGAGCCCATGTAACTTTGATCTCCTTTGAACCGTTCGTACAACTCGGAGCTCGAGGAGTGTCAGCGCTCGTCTTAGCATGACACGTACCTACGGCAGCTATTCTACACCAGTCAAACTGCTTCCGATTTCAAAAGAAAAAAAACGGGAGAGGGAAACCGAAAAGAAAAAGAGGGAAGAAGAGAGAGAGAGAGAGAGAGAGAGAGAGAGAGAGAGAGAGAGAGAGAGAGGAGGAGGCCCGGGCAGCAGCCGCAACCGCAGCCGCAGCCACAGCAGGGCGAGAAGAAGAAGAAGAGGAAGAAGAAGAAGAAGAAAAGAAAAAAAAGGTATGTTTTTTTTTTACCAATTTTTTTTTTTTAAAACGCTATTTCATACGCTACGTAGCGTTTTTTGTACGCTACACGCTACGCTACGCTACAACGCTATTTAATACACTGATATGGCATGATTAAAACCGCAAAACAACCATTAAAAATTGATTTTTCGAATTTTAAAAAAAAAGGGTCAAAATTCATGCGTAAATAGAAAAAAAATATTAAATGGCACTCCAAATCTGTAAAATGCACATTTATATGTTCTACTATGATTAACACATCATATGGCATGATTAAAACAGCAAAACAACCATTAAAAATTGATTTTTCGAATTAAAAAAAAGGGTCAAAATTCATGCGTAAATAGAAAAAAATATTAAAAAAATATTAAATGGCACCCCAAATCTGTAAAATGCACATTAACATGTTCTACTATGATTAACACATCATATGGCATGATTAAAACAACAAAACATATTAAAAAAAGTATAAATACCTATTTTTGACGAATTTCTGAAAAATGGCCTACCGAGCTTTGATTCAACAAAATTCGTAATATAATGTGTTTTTATCTCAAATACCTGGCCAAGGTTGGTCGAAATTAGTAGTAGAAGGAGTGAGAAACAGTTTGGAAGCAAGAAGTTTCAAAAAAACAGCAAAAACAGAGCTTAAATGAAAAAAAAATTAAAAGTTACCGTTTTTTTACTGTTACGGGCTAGCCGTTACAGGTTAGTAACGGCCGTTACGCCCGTTACGGGCCCGTATTGGCCGATACGGGCACAAAAAACGATAACGGCCGATACGACCCCGAAACGCGTATCGACCCTTACCGTTACCGTTACGTATTGGCCAATACGGCCGATACGTAACCGTTTTGGCACACCTTGGTTGGAGACCTCTTGAAGCCTTGAAGAAACCTTTGGGAGACTCGTTGACGAAAACTGAGAACTTGGCCACATCCCAATTGACCCAACACCTAATCAAGAAAATCCCAGCCCACAGTTGTATGCTTTCTCAATGTCAAGTTGGCATATAATACCCTTTTTTAAACCTTCCCTATGATGTGGATCAATGCATTCATGAGCAATTAAAGCACAGTCCAAAATTTGTCTTCGGTCTAATGGAAAACACTTTGAACTTTAGGTATGATGTTTGCTACTACTACTTGAAAGTTAGATGCCAAGACTTTTGCTAATATTTTGTAAGGACCCCCTATAAGGCTTGTAGGTCTGAAATCTGCTGAGCATTCAACACCTTGTTTCGGTATGATAGCTATGAAGGATGGGCCAACAAGCTACCGCTCCCGAGATACTAAAAAATAAATGTTATCAGGTCACCGGTGTGCCGTATCGGTATGGGTTGGCGTAACGGTGACGCCAAACCGATACGGATACGGGGGCGTAACGGCGATACGGGGGCGTAACGGCCCGTAACGGCGCAAAATTTTTTTTTTGCCAAAAAAATATGAAAAAATATGGATTAAATCCGGAATATTCTAAGCAATCCAAATATGCATTCATTATAAATTGGAACATGGTTACGGTGGTGTAACGGTCCACTCTTTGGTGAGAAGTTGTATCGGATTGTCTGATGAATTTATGAATCAGATAACCTAAATTTGACTACAAAATTCATATATTTATTTTTCTAACTATCTACTATCAATGATAGATATATTAGAATGAATGTAATATGAAAATATCTTACATTAGGTGTTTGCAATTATTTTTGAGGAATTTCTCGAACATACCTGTGCACGTGATTGTGATTCCTGTCTATAACCTGTCATCCTCAAGTCAAGAATATTTAAAAAAATTAGTAGTGTCTGATATACTCCCCTGCAACTTGATTAAGGATTACTTGATTGGTTGTCAGGGGTTATTTTAAATACAAGTTCGGTAGTGTCAAGTGTGTGCATGACTACATGGCTTCTTGCAATAATACTGTTGTGACCTGTCTGCTGCAAATACTTACCTTAATACAAATATATACTCACAATCACAAGTCACCAGACTCACCACCAAAATGAAAATCTGCTTTTTTGTGGTTGCTCGACCTCCACATCATCGTCATCGTCACCATCAGGCTGAGGCTGTCCAATAGGTGTAGGTGCTGCATATCCATAATATCCAGTGCCAGAAGGAAATACTAGATCAACGAAACCAGAGGATGACTGATCCTGACTAGGCAACGACTCTGACCCCGAGTAAGGATATCCACCAGTGCCCGTCAAATAGCCATACTGGTGCCCATACTCAGGCTGTTGAGAATCTTGAGATTGAGAGTGCGTCTGTGAATCCTGTGATGAGTAACTTGGATTTGAATCTGGATATCTATAATCATATGGATATTGATCGGGAGGGCTACTCCAACATGAATGTGATGGAATAGGCTCAGTATAACCACCATAATTATAATCCAATTGACCATAAGAATATCCATCATAATAACCAAAACCATGAGCCTGTTGATGTTCCGGACCTCCCGGTCCCCGTGCACCACTAGATGTACCCTCCTCCGGCTGGCTGTATCGTGACTCGGTACACTCGTAAGTCCGACCTCGTGTACCACGTCGTCGATGTTCATCGTCATCGCGATCTGTAGACGGCTGTATAGGGGGGTAAGCAACACCAGAAGTGCCAGCACCAGGGGCAGGGGGGTCGTCATCATCTGACACGGTCACGCTACCACTGCTTGTACTCTTTTGTTGATCTTGAGCCGTATCCGTACGTGGCATAAACGCTGCCCCTCTTACTGGGTCCAACACATCTGCACGACTCTCTTGTTGCGCTCTGCGTATTTCTGGGTCATCAATTTCCAATTCTTCACTATCCTCTTCAATTTGCTTTTCCCTTGTTTCCAACCAAGGTAGAAGTGGGTCATCCTCATCATAAATATTGTCCAAGTTTATTGGACAGTAGTCTCCGTCATCAGTAGCTGTAATGCTCCTATGATGTCGTCGCATTCTTAGTTTTATATTGTAGTGCATGAAGACAAGTCTATCTAATGTTCTAGTCTGCAATCTATTCCTATTCTTTGAATGAATGAGCGCAAAACAACTCCAATTCCTTTCACAGCTAGAGGAAGACGTTGTCTGGCTCAAAACTTTTACTGCAATTTTTTGGAGAGCCTTCGTACTCTCTCCGAAATTAATCCACCATTCGGCCGGTTGCAACCTAGATACTGCATGCTGTGCAAGAGCATCTCCAAAGCTACCAAGGCGATTTCCAAATGTATCTAATTCATTCAACGCCTTTATTTGCAGATCTAAGTCAGGCTCTAATCTCTTTATCACATTTTTTAGCCCGACACGAACTTCATCATCCGCAACAAATGATTGGGCATATCTATACCTAGGATTTAGGTAGTAACCTGCTGCATGAAGATCGTGATGGAGTTGCTTTGTCCATCTCTTGTCGATCATCTTCCAATAAGTCTCCCAACTTCTACAATCACGTTGAATTGCAAGCTTTGCCTTATCCATGGCATCATATAGGAAGCCCATGGTAGGTGCTTCATCGGTTTCAACAAGACGGAGTACCCTCATTAGTGGCTCCATCACCTTTAGGATCGCCTTAACCTTCTTCCAATATTTGTTGTCCCGTATGGTGTTCGCAACGTCGACCGGTGTCCCTGATGTCTTCTTCCCATGTTTTGTGTTGAGCCATTCTCGGGAAGCGAACATCTCACTCAACTCTCCCCTATGCTGGAATAAACTCTCTAATGCTATAAAGTTTGTTGCGAATCTAGTCGCCGCAGGCCTCAACAACTCTCGTCCTTTCGTGAACTTTCTCATTATTGCGACTACTTGATTATGGTTGTAAATAAACGTCGTCACTTCCCTTGCCCTTTCGACCATTTCCTTAACATTCTTCTTCTTCCCATATCTTCCAATATAAGATCAATACAATGGGCAGCACATGGTGACCAAAAAGATGTTTTCTCTTATCCATTAACATATGTCCTGCAAGCTTATATGTTGCTTCATTATCTGTCACAATCTGCACTATATTCTCCTCTCCAATCTCGTCCACAACTTTATCCATTAGTTCATTAATATAATTAGCATTTTTGTTGCCTCTGACGCATCAATTGACTTATGGTATATAGTTCCTAAGTGGCAGTACACCATGAAGTTGATCATGCTACGTCTGGTTGGGCCAGTCCAACCATCACACATAATCGTGCATCCTCTGGCTTGCCATACAGGTTTAAAGGTAGCCACGTATGCTTTCACATCCGCATACTCTGCATTTGTCCATTTCCCTCTAATGTCCTTAGCTGTGGGAGCTTTTATTCCTTCACCTGCTTCTGCTGCAGCATCAATTACCACCTGCCAATATGGAGAATTGGCCGCATTAGGAGGTATGTTAGCATGTATAAATAACTTTGCTGCTGCTCTACCTAATTTCTCAACGGAAGTTCTACTCCACATTTGTTTTATTTTTTTTTTTGTTTAGTTGATTCTTTCCTAAACAGGATTGGATCAATAGAGGGTCTCCTAGACTCATTTACTTCTTCATCTTCACGTATAGGGGCATCACGTGAAGATGTTTGTCGTCGGCTCCCAAACATACGTCGTAACCCACCAAACCTACCCCCCAGACCCTCAGTCCCACCTACAGAAGCAGTTGCACTTCCAGTTGCACTCCCACTCCCACTCCCACTGCCCCCCCCCTCTATCACGCACTGACCCATGCGTGCCAAACATGCGGCGACGTTCTTCCTCTTCACGAGCTACACGCAAGCTCTCTCTCCTAGCTATAGTTAATTCCCGATCTGAATCTTCGTCAGAATCAATAATCTTTCATCACGAACGCCCATATATTCAGGACCAAACACCTCCTGTCGAGCTGCATCCAAAATATCATTTTTTCTTCTTTTGTACAGCAGCACGTTTACCCTTCGACTCATCCAGACTAGCTTGCATTAAAAGCATTATCTCTCTCGGTACTCTGGCACATGGTGCAACTTGACCTTTTCGATGTGCTAAATGTTGTTTGAGACGGGTAATTCCACCAGTCACATGTCTATCACACATAGTTGCACTTCATTTGGTGCCTAGTACCACCAACCCTCTCACAATGTTGCCATCCAATATCCTCACCTCACTTACTTGTTGTTGGCCAGACCCAGACATTTCTTTAAGTTTAGGTAGATGAGTGTATGTCTGTATAACCTATATTAATAAAGATGATTTTATGTTCTAAGTAAAATACTAAACCCTAAGAAGCTCCAAAACCTGTCCAATATAAGCAAATAAAAATATAAAGTCACTAATTCGAAAATACAAAAAAATATTAAATAGCACCCCAAATCTGTAAAATGCACATTAACATTTTCTATTATGATTAACATATCACATGGCATGATTAAAACAGAAAAATAACCATTAAAAATTGATTTTTCGAATTTTAAAAAAAAAGGTAAAAATACATGCGTAAATAGAAAAAATATTAAAAAATATTAAATGGCACCCCAAATCTGTAAAATGCACATTAATATGTTCTACTATATGATTAACACATCATATGGCATGATTAAAACAGCAAAACAACCATTAAATTTGATTTTTCGAATTTTAAAAAAAAGGGTAAAAATACATGCGTAAATAGAAAAAAATAATAAAAAATATTAAATGGCACCCCAAATCTGTAAAAGCACATTAATATGTTCTAACTATGATTAACACATCATATGGAATGATTAAAACAGCAAAACAATCATAAATTTGAATTTTTCGAATTTTTAAAAAAAGGTAAAAATACATGCGTAAATAGAAAAAAAATAATAAAAAATATTAAATGGCACTCCAAATCTGTAAAATGCACATTACTATGTTCTACTATGATTAACACATCATATGGAATGATTAAAACAGCAAAACAATCATTAAAATTTGATTTTTCGAATTTTTAAAAAAAGGGTAAAAATACATGCGTAAATAGAAAAAAATAATAAAAAATATTAAATGGCACTCCAAATCTGTAAAATGCACATTACTATGTTCTACTATGATTAACACATCATATGGCATGATTAAAACAGCAAAACAATCATTAAAATTTGATTTTTCGAATTTTTAAAAAAAGGTAAAAATACATGCGTAAATAGAAAAAAAATAATAAAAAATATTAAATGGCACTCCAAATCTGCAAAATGCACATTAATATGTTCTACTATGATTAACACAACATATGGCATGATTAAAACAGCAAAACATGTTAAAAAAGTATAAATACCTATTTTTGACGAATTCGGAATTTCTGAAAAATGGCCCCCCGAGCTTCGATTCAACAAAACCACCGCAATACAATGCGTTTTTATCACAAAAATCCAACCAAGGTTGGTCGAAATTGGCAGTAGAAGGGGTGAGAAGTACTTTGGAAGCAAGAAAATTGAAAAAAAATCAGCAAAACAGTGCTTAAAAAGCCAAAAAAACTGACCGTTTTCGGACCGTTACGGGCGGCCCGTTACGGGTCGACCGTTACGCCCCGTATCGGCCGATACGGGCCCGTATCGGCCGATACGGGTGCAAAAAATCGTATCGGCCGATACGGCCCCGTAACGCGTAACGGCTCGGTCCGTTACCGTTACGTATCGGCGTATCGGCCGATACGTAACCGATTTGGCACACCTTGGGACAACCTTCAATCTCCCATCCTTGAAAAAAAAAGCCATGGGAAATCTGTTTGGCCTCAGAGCCTTGTTTTTGCCCAATGCATCTACCGTTATTTTAGCTTCCTCAGATATTGGTTTTTCTAAATTCTCGGCTCCTGCTTCAGAGATTTGATTAAGAGGCAAGTTATTGAGCTGTGGTCGTACCCACCTCTCTCTAGTAAAGAAGATTCTTGTAAAATTGTACTATGGGGTTACAAACTTGAGATTTTTCCTCCACCTTAACCCCATCTAGCATTACACTGTGGAATCTTATTAGTCCCAATCTAAGCAGTAGCAATGCTATGAAAAATTTTCTGTGGTCTCCTTCCTTGAGCCATGTTGCTCTGTATCACTGCCTCAGCTTAATCTCCTCTTCCTTTAAACAATTCCTATATTCTAACGAAAGGTTTAACCCTCGTGGACTTTTCCTCTTCCAACAACTCCACCCCTCCTTTCAGTTGAGCACTTGAATGTCTTGAAGAATATTTTTTGTCTTAGTCTCCTGCTTCCCTAGAACGTCTTTCTTACATATGTTTATCTTTCCTCTGAGTAATTTAAGTATATGAAATAGTTAAATACTGTTTGTCCCTTCACCACAAAGGACCTCCACCATTCCTTCATTAGATTTGAGAATCCTTCCACTTTTAACCACATCAACGCAAACCTGAATGGGCTTGGTCCCCAATCCTCCTCCGCTTTCAAGGTTATTGGAAAATGGGTAGAAATGGGCCTTGGAAAGCCCCTCTACTGCATAAGTGGGAACTTCTCCACCCAATCAGAGGAAACAAAAAATTGATCTAGCTTGGATTTTACAATCCTTTCTTGCCCATTTGTCCAAGTGAATTTTACATTTCCCATCGGAATGTCCACCAACTCGTTCTTGTAAACCTAATCCAAAAATCCCCTCATACTACATGTTATGTGGCTTCCATGAAGCTTCTCAAATATGAATATAACAACATTAAAATCTCCCCCTAAGCACCATGGGAACTACCGCCTATTTCGAATGGAGTCCAACTCTGCCCAGAATAAGAATGCTGGACTAGTTGATTCGGTTTATAAACTGTTGTGAATGCCCATTTAAAACCCATCATTAGATCCCTAAGAAGCACTGAAATTGAAAATTGACATCTCCACCACTCCTCATCTTAAACTCTAACGTCCCAAATAACCACTATTCCTCCTGCTCCCACCGCATCAAGAGCCACCCAATCCTTATTTCTTCCTCCCCATAAAGAGTCTACAACCCTTTGAACCATCAATTGAATTTTGGTTTCTTGAAAGGGAACTACCTGAGCCTTATAGCTCGTATAGAGATTTTTAATTTGGGACCTCTTGTGGCAGCACCCGAACCCCTAACGTTCCAGCTGATGGGCATCATTGATGAACTGCACTTGGCCCTATACCATTCTTTTCACCTTTGGAGGAGACCCCTGCTTCATCATTTATAGAGGACACAAGGTCCACCAATTCTCATCTCCCCTTGGGTGATTTGTGAACCTTGCTTTATTGAGCAGCCTATGACTTATGATTTCCCTCTCATCCACAAACTGAATGAGGACAATAAAATCCTCACAATCTCTAAAGGAAACTCCTACCATTTTGCTGACATATCCCATTGTCCAAATCTACCGCATGCCATGAGCCATTGATATCTGCCCTCCTTCCCCCATCACCGATCAAATGTTCTTGCATACAATTAACCGATTGCCGGTATCTCCAATCTCCTTTCCGTTGTCGTTGACCACTTGTAAAGGTGGAATAGACAGCGTCTCTGATGGATACTCACTGCTAGTTTGCACCTCCTGCAAGGACAAAGCTTCTACCTTCCCCTCTAAGTTGGCCCCTTGGTCCTGGACCACTATGACTAATGCCCGCTCTTCCATTACCACACGGTGCAATGCTACTATCTCCCCCATTCGTGGATAGAATATTAGCCTCGGTAAATGCCTGCTCTTGGTATTGTCTGGCTCTTGACAGGGGTGAAGGAAATTGAGCAATCGGATCATGACTGTGTAATTATCACTTAGCCAGTCCTTATATGCAAGGCCATTAGCTTCCGGGGCCTTTTTAGCGTTGGTGGTATCCTAATTTCTTGCATCCTCCAAGGAACAGCTTAGTGGACTCAAACCACATCAAATAAATTGTTCCATCGAGAAGAACAATTGTAATTATCACATTCGACTACAAATTTGAAGAGCCTAACTTGCCTGTGGTAGACAGAGTGCGTTTCAAAATTAAGGTCATGGGCCCATGTAGACATAGCATAAATTTATATAGACTCGAAGTTGAGAAGCCATAATAATAATAATAAAATGACCAAATTGTCCTGGAATCCGGTCATCGTCATATGGCCTTGTGTAGACAGGCCATAACTCACCCAAACGAGTCAGAATGGCATATCTTGAACACGTTTGAAAGCTAACTCAATGGGCTATAAAACGGGACCAATTTTGTGTCATTTGGACATCATTTGATGCCCTAAAAGTGGTCCACTAAGAAAGTGACGAAAATTCGAAAGAGAATTTATTAACTAAATTCATGACTCTATCTCACCCTAGACTAATTAAATAGGTAAATCCTATGATAACTATATGATTGATCCCATGGGCCCCACACTGCAATTTGATCATTGATGCCATCCAATTGATCATGAAATCGTTGATTTGGTCCAAATCATCAATCAAGATAATATTAACAGTTGGATTATGCAGATCTTAGATCAACTTGTGTGGCCATTTGGATGCATTAATTAATTGGATAGGGTTAATGATCAAGACAATCTGAATGGTTGGATTGGCAAATCTTAGATAACCCACTTGTGTAGCGATTTGGTTGCATCAAAGAGCTCTCAAGATGACTCAACCTCGAATTCCCGACATCTCCTTACAAAGACCATCCTCTTCCTTATGGAATGCCATGTCAATATGCTTCTTCTGAATAGACCACACAACTGCCACCAAGTTTAGATTCTGGAAAATGCAGCCCCTTCTCCATCTGGAAACCGTACTTCCAAGCTACCGTAAATCCCATTGGTTTCTTCAATGTCCACAGCAGCCCAAACAAAAACACTAACTCCAAAATTCCGAAGCAGAAGGGAAATATAAAGGAAGATGCTACACCAGTCCCCAGCCTGTAAGCCTTTACATGAAATTAGCTATAGTCATCTCTCTAGTTTTAAAGTGGTCGTCAACACCTTTCCTAGACCCATCATCCGGCACCCTGGGTCGTTGGATTTCCTAAATAGTTGCAGTAGTGTCGCTTTCTTAGTTGCCCTCTTTAAGATGACTGTAGAAGGATTTGACAGAAAATGACCTAAAGCATATTTGTTTTGGTTAGGAAGTAAATTTTTAATTTTTTTCCCCGAACTTATATTTACTCGGTTTATTGTTTTTTATGCCATGGTGGCTACTATTACTGGGCATGTATGCTTTTCCTAGCATTCCTGTTTCCTCTCCTTTTCGGAGGATGATATACAATTAGGATCCAATTATCATATATCTTATTAAATTATAAATATGTTGGTCGGTACACTTGCATCCTTACAAACTCCATTCAAGTGTTTGCGTTAGCCTTGTTTTGGAAAAGAAAGAAGAAGAAAAAAAGAGATTGCAAAACTGGAATTCATTCTTATTCTTGGTTCAACATGGTAAATATTTCTTGTTGTAGTGCAGGTGAGTTGCTTTGGAGGGGAAGACCAATCCGATACCGGAGACTATTGGAGGTGAGGGGCTCAAATTCGTAACTAGGGGCCCATTTGGTAGCGGCACATGTGGTGCATTTGCAAGTTAAAAACTTGGCACATATGGTGCGTGTATGGCACTTGAAAATATACGGTGGCATATGCGGCATATGCAAGATGCTTGATGATGTACGGTGGCACATGTGGGGTGCTTCACAATGTATTGTGGCACATGCAAAACATGTGACACATGTACAACCTGGCACGTGGCACATAAAGGGCACTTGAAGGTTGAATGTCTCAAACTTGTGGCGCTTGAAGCTTGACGGTGGCACATGTTGGACATGTGTCGCATGTGTAACACAAGAGAATAGTCCCTCGTGTACCATAGAGCCGTGTCCCTGGCTGATTACTAGACTTTTGCTGTTACCAAACATTCCCATAATGTTCAGAAAAGAAAATAATCCCCGTAATCTCTTCCATCCAACTTATATATTTAGAGACTGATGCTTTATGCTGGGGCGATTCTTCTGCAGGCTTGAGATCGAGGGGAGTGGAAAGACATGGAGGCAAGACCAAAGGGTGAGGCTACAACATGTTGACACTGGTGGCTACCTACATAGCCATGACAAGAAGTACACTAGGATAGCTGGAGGCCAGCAAGAGGTAACGTACTGTGCACACTTACAGGAATAATCTAGCCATGACATAGTACACTCGCAAGCACCCTTCTGCAGCACTAGGGCTGGCATGTGCAAATGTGGCACACACGTGAGGTTGCCCACTTGGTGAATGGAGTAATTAAATTGGTGTACCCTTCAGGTGGGCCATGTTTAAAATGCTTTTGGTTGAAAAGATGACCTATGGTCCACATTCACCGTGCGCATGCAGTGAACCCGATGATTGAACTGTCTGAATTTTTGCACTTATAAAGGGGTGGTTTTGAGTAGCATACCTCTTTCTCAGCTTACACTCTGCATTTCTTGTGTGTTTTTACAGGTATGTGGTGTTCGAGATAAGCGTCCCGACAACATTTGGTCGGCAGCGGAGGGGGTATACCTTCCGGTAACCGGGAGCCAGAGCCAGTAGACCCCCTCAATTTCATTCAGGCAATAGATGTATTTGTTAAAATTCTACTTCTTGTGGTGAGTGGCAGAAGAACGTCTCTTGGTCATAGTCTTGGTCTGAGCAAAGTTAAGAGCTGATATCACTGACCCATGGTTTCTACGCATCAGACACCACACTGCAGCTTTTTCTTCTTCTTTTTTTTTTTTTTTTTCTTTTTCTTTTTGGCATTAGGGCGTAGTTTATCTGCCGACCTTGTCTTTAGGGCTGACTGTGACCAACTTCCCTTCCTATGTGGAGTTGATGAGATCTCCCCTAACTCCTCAGTTGCAATATAGTATATAAAGGACACTTACAATGCACACGAATTCACCGGGATGGTTGGCGGGAATCTAGCAGCACTTCAAAATTTGAATATTCGAAAAGTTCATTTTGAAATGCATGTTGAGATTCCAATCCACCATGTCTCTACATGTAAAATATGATGCGGTTGGAAGTATGTTTTGTGTGATTGGATAAGTTTGGAGAGATATTTATGATCCTTAACCTGAAGATGTGCATTGTATTTGTATACTTGGATTTTCGGCTTGTATTAGTGGGTGCGGTGGTTAGGTGATCTGGACTGTTGATCAGATGGACCCCACTGTGTCTGGACCATCCTGCAAAACTTTCATTTATAGGACAATACCAACCCATTGGTTGGCTGCCTACAAATAGACAATTAAGAGACTGGTGCTCCGCATTCAACAGCTAAAAGGCTGGAGTAGATGTCAGAGCATCGTTCTGGAGCACTGAATCATGGGCCCAGTTTTACCTGCCGAAAACAACTGCATATTCCTGGCGGGGATCATGAAATTCCTCTTGATTTTCAACTGTGAATCTGGCTAGCCGATGCTTTGCACAAAAGTGTGTATTTTGGTTCAGCAAGTGGAGCCCGAGGCTTGATAATCCACACCAGTAGTCTGTTGTGGCCTACTATGGAAGTGGCGTGTACCAAAACTCTCCCAGATTCAAAGATCCTAGCTACCGTTGTTGGGCATTTCTCAGTTGAATGTCGATCGTTGCTGTTCTCTCTCTTTTGACCATCTACTTGTGACTCACCAACCGGAAGGTTGGGATTGTTGTGTCCTGGGTATTTGTCCACACGTAAAAGGGCTCAGCAGATGGATGGACCACCGAACCATATGGGCTCAGAACTAATATATGGTGAAAAGGTTTGGAAAAAACAGCCAGTGGGTTTCCATTACATGACAGTAATGAAAAATGACCGCTTTTGGTTGAAAAGGCCCCTTAACAGAGGTTGGGTTCTTTGTTTGTAACTGTACGTATGGTGGGGGCATGGTTTGGTTTATCCAAGCCATTGATTGGACAGCCCCCCATCATGGATGTACCATTCCTCCCCAAATTGCTCAAATTGGAAGATCTTAGCCATTGAACCTTTGGTCTTTCCTCCATTGAATAGCTTTTCTATGGACGGCAGCGGCAGATAAGTTCTGAATCTAGACCCACCCATTCATTACTGTTATGGTATGGGCCTGGGACGATTTTTGGCCCTTGAAAACATATAGGCTCGGCCACAGCCTTTGGAGTGTTGGACAGCCCTTGAGAAAGCCACGAAGAATCAAATCTGGTAGTAAAGAGATCGAGCCAACTTGTGTGATGGGTTGGCATCTCTAGTTGGTAATGTGACATATTTAATATTAGAAGTTTGTGTAAAATCCGTAAAAAGTGATAGATTGGGTGAGATGTGAGCAGGGGCACCACTGTCTATGATCCATGTGGGAGAAGTAGAGATGATTATAACAGGCTGACATGCTATAGGAAGTGGTCATGAAAAAGGAAAGAAATCACCTTTAAAAAAAATGGCCTAAATGGATGGAAGGCGGCATGAGTGGTCCGGTAATGTCCGCTCTAGCAAGATGGACAATGCAAGATGGGTCAGCAAGAAGCAACAATTCATAACACTAGCAATCAAAAGATGACAAGCCCCACCTAGATTCAGTAATCAGAAGATTAGCACAAGATCAGCAAAGGAGGGAGCAAAGATGTAATGGCAACAACAATAGACGATAAGATCCTAGAAATGTTAGGTCCACTAGCTAGAAATATAAAACCATGACACAAGAGCCTTTGAGATACAAGGCCCATTGCACAATAAAGCGAACGATAATGGTAGTGATGAAAGGCAAGGCCTTAAAAAATAATAATGATCAATGGTCCAACGTGTGAGTCTCCAGTGAACAACAAGGGTCCATGATTTTAACAAGTAGCCCATGGAGCAATGAAATATAGTAGGCTACAATGCTTGATCCGGTGGGCCAAAAATAACAATTCAAAGGCCCTTAAATCAAGTGTGGCCACGATAGTGAAAGATCACCGGATCTGACTGATGACGACACCACCAGAGAAGACAAAACTAGAATGGGTCAGAGACGACAATGCAAAACAGCCTGACTGTAAGAGCAAGGGTTGTGGTCGATGTTGTAGCAAGGGATTTTGTTAATGGAATGGAAACTGTGATGGGTTGTTGCCAGATCTGACGAAGGTTTGGCACCCCATGACGAGGTGCTTCAAATTAGGTGCCAAAGATGATGCTTCAAGGTGCCATGCACTAGCAATCAAGCAAGAAATGAGACGGAGATCTATTTGTAGATCTCAAACAGATGGGCCACAACAACATCAATGGCAAGATCTCCACAACCAACTGGATGCACGAGTATAGAAAACATGGAAAACGAGAGGCCCATAGCATATGTAATGCCTGTTTGTGGATGAGAATAGCAATGGAGGCCATAAAAGATGATGGTATAGCCACATGAACAGATAGAAGTTCCAGCAACGACAGGGGCTAGACATTAATAACCTAGGTCTCCAATGATCAAATATGGCCCACAATGTTCAGTAATTTGGAGATCTCTCTAAAGTGGACCCAATAGAAATGGAAGGAGCAGAAAATGCCCATATCGTTGGATAGAAGAAGGCCCCACAACAATCAACCATGGTGGAGTCCAAAGATCAGAAAGATCACGGATTCCAGTGCACACTGATCAATAACAGATCTAACTGTAAATCCCTTTAAAACCACGACTGTTGTTGTTAAAGGAAAATAATATGATCTTGTTAGGAAAGAAGATCAAAACACAAGGACGATTAGATCTAATGCAGCAACAATGTGATGACGTCGGTGTTGGGGGCCTTGCACAAAACCTTAGGATCTAGCCTCCCAAAACAAACCAGAATTATGGAATGATAAAACAATAAAATAAATCAAAGCATAAACCACACACCACACAAGAGATTTTTACGTGGAAAACCCTCAATGAGGTAAAAGCCACGAAACCTCGTCTAGATCAACAATCCACTATGAAGTAGAATGTTACAACCGTCTTCACTCACGCAGGAGTGGATAAATAATGAGAGAATAAAAGAAAAACGGAGAGATCTAACCAATTACGAGGACGTAGGAGCGCTGAAATATAAATTGCACAATAGATAACCTCCACGACATAACCTCCCTTCTACAAGCTTTCTTTCTCTCTTTTTTTTCTCTTTTTCTCACACCTTTGATAGCTCTCTTGTGTTTTTCATATATTCTCCTAGAAAACCCTAGGGACCCCTATTTATAATTTTAGGAAACTCCCTTCCGCATCTTTGTTGCGAAAGGACTTAAAATCCGAAATCCGCACAAAATCGTGGAACGAATTTGCGTAAATCGACTAATCGAACAGGGTCCACGACAGGTCAAGCGGCTCACTCGACCGGTCGAAAGACCTTTCTCGACTGGTCGAGCACCTCGGGAAAAATAAACAGATGGTCGTTGGACTTTGAGTCGAGCCTCGCTCGTCCGGTCGAGCGCCACCCACGACCGATCGAGTCCTGGGAGGAAATCCCGTCAGTCGGCTCCTAGGAATGGCCCCATGCTCTGATACCACGATAAGAAAAACAAAAATGGAAGAATTGCTTATTGTATTTTTTTCATTGAGCATATCATTGAATTTATACACGAAAAATGGCTTAGAAAAGAATATTGCAATAAAATCAAATATATCATAAATTAAATACAAGCTAATCAAAACTTCATATAAAAGGAAAATAAACGAAAATCATATCATTCTATGAGAAGGTAAAGGTTTTTTAAATAATAACAACTTGGAAGGCTTCATCAATAACATACGTTTAGATAAAATCTCATAAGCAACTTTCTATAAATCATGTTCTTGATTCAAAAGTTTGTCATTTGTCATCTTGAAATCAATGTAGCAACCCAATATACTTCTTGTTTCTAACATTTTCTATTTTGAATTTTTTTTTTCTCCAGATGTTCCAAAAGATCTTTAGCCGGAGTGTGATGACAATAGATATTGTAGTCGTCATTTGTCATCGCATGCAGAATATGATTTCAGCACAAGTAGCCTTCTTGCCATTCAGATTGTTCAAAAAAATGACACGGGTTCATTTGCCTCAAAATATGAAAGCGGACTCTTGATGACATAGATATGCCCAAGATTTTTCAAGTAAAACTTCATTTTCCATTGCCATATCTTAGATTTTTTTTGTAAAAAATCTTGATTCTAAAATTCTTTGAGATGGCTGCTATATTTAGATTCTTAAGAAGAAATTTGTTTTTAAATTGTTGATTCAGTACATACTTAAATCAGGGATAAAAATAAAATATCTAAAAAGAAATGAAAAAGTTGCAGCATATTACAATCGTTCTCTTAAAAATAAATTTCTCCCCATAAGAACATGAACTTTGATTCATTATGTCGTAGCTTTTCTATCCTCGGGATACAATATCTCTCCATGTTAATGAATGACTCAGATTAGGTACACACTTAGATCAAAGCGCCTGAACCTAAGTATACTTCTACTTATTTGCCCACCCAGAAAGAGAGGAGAAGAAAGAACATTTAAAAAAAAAAAAAAAAAAAAAAAAAATTGATTCTGAACAAAACCAAACATATAAATAAAGAAAATTATGGAGAAGCTGGCTTTCTAAGAAAGCAAGCCCAAACACGTGGCACTCATTGGTTGGTCTATAGTAAGGTGCACCAACAACCAAGGAGTAGTGAATCATAGTGGTACTCCACCAAGAAAATAAAAGAAGAGAGACAGATTTCACAACAGGATCTCAAGTGACACACCACACCACACAACAGCATGGCTCTAGGCACACGCAAATGTGAACTGCATAAATCTCTCACTTTAGTTTACACCATAACTTATAGTGAAATATTTAAATATAAATGCTTTTTAAGCTCTTTCCCTATTTGTTATGGGACAACTACGCATAAATAAAAAAACAATAAAAATATATACACTCCAACAAGAAATAAAAGAAGAGAGAAAATATTTTTAAAATAGGAACACAGGTGACATCCCATACCCACCATGGCCTTGCCTAGGGTATGCGCATGTGCAAGTCGCATGAATCTCTTACTCCAGTTTATACCACAAACCTATAGTGAAATATTTAAATATGAAGGTTTTTCAGGCTCTCTCCCTATTTGATGTAGAACAAGTACACAAATATAAAGAAGCAAAAACATATTGGCCTTTCATATATTCTAATTTAACCAACCTTACAACTTACTCGGGAAGAAAATGCAGGTACAACGCTCCCATATCATTTTTTTGAGATCCTACCAATTGATGCTTGATATGTTTCCTAACAAACTGTTAAACTATGACTATATAATAATATAGAAGGTAAAAAAAAAAAAAAGCATGACAAAAAGTAAAGAGATGATGAACATGTATAGATTGAGAGCAGATGAGCAAATTGACGATTGGATTACTGAAATGGAGTGGAGCATATGGAGTACTTAGTTTCGGTGCATGGCGTAGTTGGTATACCATAGTCTAGTTTTAAACCAGTTTGATTGTTGTTTATTTTGAGATGTATATAATCCATGTTTATAATATAATCTGATTGGTTTCTCACATTTCTAAAGAGAATCCTATGTCAAGAATTGAACCTTATATTCCATTCGTTGGCTTTAGCAAGCTATGATGCACCATTCATGTTGTCCTTCGCAAAGACATCTAAGAATAAAATTCTTAGTGAAATATGTATTTTGATACTCCATGAGAATGTTTAGGATGATAAAAGTTGGTTAAGATGCTTGTCTCATTAACCTCGATTCAATCACTCTACATGATCTTTGAAAAGGATGGTTGTTATCACTCATATGCTAGGTGGTGGTGATGTGGAGCTGAAGCTCTGGTTGTATCACACAATGATACTCTATTATTCATAGATGAGACATATTTCCATATGACACAATAATCAATTATATAAGTGAATGACATGTTGAACTTGCCTTAAACATGAGGACAATGGGTTAAGATGTTGGTTACATTCTGTTATGGAAGGTTGCACAATACGGGTTACTCATTTTTCCTCCATGATTAAATGTTGATTATATGATGATACTTAGATGACACTGATCTGATTGTGTCAGTTAGGGATGGGTTCCAACAGGTATGGCTCATCTGCTTATATTGGATTTATATGGTGATGTGAATTGTTTTTTACCCATAACAGAAAGGAACTTGATCCAATATATGTATCTAATATGACTTGAGACAGACTTCTTAATCAGTGAGAAGAAAATGTACATCGTAATTACTCAAGTTTAGATCTAATATTAAATAAATGTTTGACTTTAAATCCACTTGCATAAATGTGCGAGTTCTCGTTATGATACATCAAAAAGTTGATTATTTATATTAATTTTATGGTAATAATGTTAGGTTTGATATGAGATATGTTGATCAGTTCTATAATGATCCAAGTGTACATAATGCATGAGTTTACTCTTTCGGTGGATCATGGAGTTCTTAAGTGAACTAGAGTTATCAAATGATCGCTTTATGATCATGAGTTAATTGCTTGTTATAGAACAACAACTGTGAAACTGATGTTTTGCGTAACTATTCTTAGACTATGGTAAATACGTATGTTAAATAGTGGGGGTTATCATTATAGAGACTGTGTGACATTTATAAGGGCTTGTTTGGGAACTTGTAAATGAAGTTAAATAGAAAGTGGAATTGAAGGTAAATGAATTAGGGTTAAATGGCTTACACCGTTGTAACATCCCGTCCAACCAGCACAGTGTCTTGGGGTGTCCACGTAGGATTTGCCGCAGGACCGTTCGTTTAAACCACTCGTGGTGGGGTACCAAGAGTTAATTAACTTAGATTTAGCGCATTAGACTAGACCAGTCTGGTCATGACCGGACCAAGTGCGGCACGCCAAGCCAGAGGGCCTGTTTACACTTAACAACAGCCCGTGTGGGCCACCCAACGATCGAGGAGGGTCAAAAAAATCTGAAAGTTTAGGAAATCATAAATCTCACTGGGCTTGTGGTCCATCGCTGACTGCAGACCCAGTGGACACCCAGAATTGGAATCTGGCACTTGCCAAATGCACCCCACCAATGCCAGATTAGAATCTGGCACTTGCAAATAAATGAGATACTAGACGTTCCAGCCGTCGAATTTCTTCCAGATTTACGGTGAAGGTTTAATATATTTTTCTACACCCGTCCACAAAATCTGGGACCCGATCGTGACACGGTGACAGTTGATCGTAAACTGGACTCGTACATCAAACCTCATATCCGATCGCTCCCAAATTTTGCATGGCCCTTCATCGGGCCATGGAGCACCCATCCTATAAGTTTCATGGCCAAGGGGCCATCAGAGCCACCCCAATCACCGAAATGGGCCCCTCAGGGCCATTTAAAGATCGGAACTGTTTGCTCAAATCCCATACTCGATCATCCGTTTGTTCTCAAACTTTGCATGACCTCTCATCCGGCTATGAGTCACGTACACACCAAGTTTGGTGTCCAAAGGGGTGTTAGGGCCGTCCCAACACCAATAGGGAGTCCTATAGGGCAATTTTGGGAATATGTGGAAGCTTGGGGCCAAAGGGCCCAACTCTAGGAAATAAAGCGCTAACCTCTTATCTCATAACTCTCACCACAACTAC
>JAJHSJ010000011.1:58236732-58336732 GCA_021015155.1 Magnolia officinalis
GAAAAAGCCCTTAGAAAAGTTAACCCTCACCCTTGCTATTCTTTAAACTTTAAGTTTAATTTATCATAGTTTAAATTATTTAATTATGGTTTAGTTTAGATATGTGATTAATCATATGCGAATGTGATGAATAAATGCATGAAAATTTAGTTCATACCCTTAAACTCGAGATCAGGGCTGTCATACTCAGGTTTTGAATTTTGGGGTGTGACGAGTTGATATCCTAGCTTAATTTTTAACATTAGCTAAGGCCTAGGATTATGATTAATGCCTAGTGAAGTTGGAGCTGGAATTTCTCCTATGAACTAAGGGCATGTTTGGACAGTGGTATTAAGTTGTATCAAATGGGATTGCATTACTAATCCTACTTTGAAATTCGTGATGGCATGTTTGAAGGAGTGGGAGATGGGATTAAAATTAACTTTACAAGCTTTGGAAAATGAGCTTTGTGTTGGAAAGTGTGAGATGGGATTACTAATCCCATAGATGATGGATTTTTGTTGCATCCATGTTCAATTCAAATGCAATTTAAAAGTAAATCTAGGATTTATTTTTTAATGCATACATTCCAAACATAGTATTAAAAAACATGGGATAAACTCAATCCAGGGACAATACCTTACACATACATTTATTGTAACTTTTACAATTCCATCCACCTTAATCCCACCTAATACAGCTGGCCAAACAGGCCCTAATATTGTAATTTACATTTTGTTTAAGGTGGTCGAGAATGGATGAGTATTGGAAGAATGCTTAGGGCCCTTAAAATTTTAATTAGTATATATTTTAGGGCAACAAGCCTAGAGGAACAATGTAAGACTCATACCCATACCTAACAGATGACCATAAAATGTACTTGAAAGATTTAAACAAAATGATCAAGTATACAATGGTATATGAGGATCTGAAGTTTATTATGAGGTGTCTTCGACCACACATGTGTATACATACGTATGCAACTTTGTAACTTTGTCAAAAAAAAAAAAATCTATTGATTAAAATACATGCGTAAAATGACACTCGTGTATCTACTTGTGCACGAAGAAAAAAAAAATGGGGTCTTACATTCTACCCCTTAACAAAAATTTCATCTTAAAATTTACGTACCTAACCTTACGTTGGGATTAGGTGGCACATTTTAAAGGCATAGCATTGCACTAACACTTCCTCAAGTTGTGGCCCTCCTTCAAGTGGAGGCTTTACGTAGTCATGTGTCGGAGTCAATTTTTCTTTAGGTGAGGCTATGACATAACCCGCCCTTAGACTGACTAGCATGATGGTTGACCTCCCAATTTTATTTATTACTGAGGCTGAGCTACTATGAGGCTTTGGTTGCTGGGAAAATGTTGTGGGTATTGCAGAGGTCACAAGTATTGATGTTGTTGGGGGTCTTTGGTACAGTCGTGGAGGTACACGTTGCTGATACTGAGAATTCGAATGCTTTAAGGGTGTTGGTGCAATCTTATTCTTCATTCCCGCTTCATTTCTCTTCTATTCTCAGTCCTTCCAATACTTCTCATAATCTTACTCTATTAATAAAGCTATTTTTTCCACTTCCACATATGTGGAAAGGCCTAATGCCACCATCCTAGCGTGAAAGGGTTTTTTCACTCCTCTCTCAAATTTTCTAACTTTAAGGTCCTTTTAAACTGTGCATGGAGTAAATTTGGACAACTTAGTGTATAGTCTCATATTCCTTGACAGATAATTTTCCATGCTCCAAGTTTATGAGTTCAACTTTTTTTTCTATCTTAAACATTTTTAAGGAGATATTGATTATTAAACTCCTCATATAACATATTCCAACTCCACACAGTTCCCACTACAATTAATTAGACCGTAGATTTCCACCAAAAATCAGACTCGCTTTCTAATATAAAGACAATTAGAGTACCTTTTTCTTCCTCTCTACACCTAATAGGTTCAAATATACGATTTCTCCCATTATTCACCTCTATAAAATAAGGTAAACCTATGAAAATAGGCAATCTTAAGAATATCTAGTCTACAAGCTTAAGAAGTCCATTTATGAGTTAAAATATGCATCATGACTGTGGTATCTAAAGTTTCGTGAATTTGTTTCCTCATATGGTTTCATTGAAAACATTGTAGATGAGTGTATATATGTGAAAGTCGATAGGAGTAAGTTTATTATAATAGTCTTGTTTGTTAAGAACATTTTGTTGGTCAATAGTGATATTGGATTGTTACACAAGACTAAAAAGAATTTAAAATTTTGAGATGAAAGATCTTGGTATGCCTCCTTTATCATTAGCATTTAGATTAGCCACAAAAAATCATGTGGATTACTTGGTCCGTCGCATAGGACCTATATTAATAGGGTTCTTGAAAGATTTAACATGTAAGATTATGCTCCTTACCAAGCACCTATTGTAAAAGGTGATAGGTTTGACCAACTTTACTGTCCTAAGAGACCTAGAAAAGGACAAGATGAAAGATATTTTGTATGCGTCAACAGTAAGGGGCATCATGTATGCTCATATTTACACACATTTGGATATTGCTTTTGCACTTAGAATATTGGGCAGGTACCTTAGCAATCTAAGAATGAATCATTGTATAGTTGTTAAGAAAGTATTGTGCTACCTAAATATGATAAAGGACTTCACACTCACATATAAAAGATCCGACCGATTGGAACTGATTTAATTTACAAATCCAGATTTTACAAGTTGTCTTGATAGTAAGAAGTCCACCTTGGTCTACGTATTTATGATGGTTGGTGGAGTTATATATATTATGGTGGAGCATAAAACACTTGATTACAACATCATCTACCATAAAAGTGGAGTATGTAGAAAAAACCCTAGTCCCATTAAAAAGTTCTCCTAAGGGTTGTAAGATACGGAAGACCAAGTATCCCTCTCAATAACATTGTAGCATTGAAAATGTCTTCCCAAGGGTGTAAGGTGCGGAAGACCAAGCATCCTTCTCAATAATATTGTGGCATCGAAAATTTCTTCCCAATCAGGTATGCGTGGACTAATCCCCTCATTCCCATATGCCTTCTTGTTTTTTCAAAAACCATCAAGTATATTCATAAGATATGTAAATATAGTTGTGGAAGCACAAATGAGATATTTCGGGCAGGCCTACCAAGAAAAGGAGGCAGACCCACCTATCATAAAAGGAAATAAAAGCCTAAAAGGGAGTTAGATATCTCAAATTGAAGCCTAGCCCAACTCTATCTAGGAACAGCCGGCCATGGATGGGTGAGGGGAGGTCACTCTGTGAAAGAAACTGCTGGTAACCTTAACCAACACTGCCCATCTTAGCGAGCCCATCTGTTACCGAGTTCGCCTCTCTAGGAATATGGACAAGGTAGACCTCCATTACCTTCATGAGGGAAGCAATTCTGGTCGCCCAATACCACATGGTCCAGGTGCAACCCGCTTGTTTGGATAGGGCAGAAATGACCGACTTGGAGTCGCTCTCAACTACTACTTTTGCAAATCCCCATTTCGCGCATATAGAGAGGCCATCCCGGATTGCCCTGATTTCAGCCTTAAAGTTGAAACCGAATCCATATCCAGTTGAAAATACAAAGATGAAGGCTCCCGAGCTATTCCTAACAATGCCCCGACCCCCCAAGGGGCCCGGATTACCCAACATCAAGCCATCAACATTCATCTTGATCCAACCATGTGGAGGTTTATACCAGTTGACAATCTGGACTAACGACGGTTTGGGCTTTTGAATGAAGATCCCCAAATTTTACAGAATTAGCGCCATGATTAACTTTGAGGCCTTTGGGAGCGACAAGATGGGCTCATAAATTCTGGTCCAATGGAGGGTGCTTGAGAAAACCTCCACAGGGCGCATCACGATATCGTCAAAGCGGGCCTATAGCTCCCAAAAGATGAATATGGGCATGAGTCCCCTCAGCTGGAAGAATTTTTTGGAGACACCGACTGCAACCCACCATACGTTGGATATTCCACTCATCGTTTGGAAAACTTGCCTGAAGATATTGAAGGTCTGCCGAAATATTCCCATAACTTTTTTTTTTTGAAGTATTCCCATACATGCCTAGCCATGTCACTGTTGGGGATTTTGACCTGCAGAATCACAAAAATTTAGATCTAGGATAGCAATCCAATGACACCAAGCACACACAAGAGAACACAGATTTAACGTGGAAAACCCTTGCGAGAAAAAATCACGGCACAAAGCGACAGATCTCCACTATGAAAATAGAAATTACAAAGAGAGAGGACTTACCCGATTCGAACAACCTCGAATCTCACCCTTGCTACACCCTTTAGAAACCCTAAAATCCTTTTAGGAACCCTTGGAACTCCTTTAGAAAGCCTTAGCATACATCTCAATCCCGCATACACCCCTTTATATAAGTTTAGAAAGAAGTAGACTCAGAATAGGAAACAAAAATCACAAAATCTGCGTTTCCGCAGAAAATCTACCTAACATCTTCGATATCATCGAAGGTCTCTCGATGACAGCTTCGATATCATCGACGGTCCTTCGATGATATCGAAACAGGACTAACACTGTCCAGCGACCAGGGGTGAAAAATCCTATGAATTATCGATGGCATCGAGCAACCGTCGATGTCATCGACGACTGCCATCGATATCATCGACACCCTGTCGATATCATCGACAGACCACCAGACAGATTTAAGACATCTGTCTATAACAGTCACCAGTGGAAAATAGGTGGTCAATCGTTTCAATCTGGGCTGAGGAAGGGCAGCAGTCACATTTTGAGATGATGTAGATTCCTTTACCTTGAATCCTAGCATCCATCGAGATTGCCTTGTAGATGATCTTCCATGTGAGGAGGGAGAGTTTCGGTGGAAGCTTCGTGTGCCACACCCATTTCGACCAAAGCTTGTTAGTTCCGCACTCTCTGATATGTTGTTACGCTGACCTGACCGACAGCTCTCCCGAGGCGGAGTTTGTCCAGATACATTTATCTTCCCCATGCGAGGTACAAAAACCCTCATTTGTGATATGATCTTGAACCAACTTCGGTAGGATCTCATGCACCAGGAACTGAGGATGCCATCCATTTAGGCCAATCGCATCAGCTACCTTCGCAAGTTGTACAGCGGTTGTAGCCGTAGGAAGTCTCTGGGCTAAGAGGGGGCCTAGACCGTTCTAGTCCTTCGTCTAGAGGCAGCAATCCCCCAGCCTAATCAACCAACATGAGCAGGCCTCAATCTTCGGGTTTATCCTGCATACGTGCTTCTAAAAGGGGGATGTAAACGGTTAAATCGACGCACTACCCACTGACTGAAAATCCCTAACATATTTACCACTCATGAAGGTGCACCAATAGCTTGTTTTACCCAGGTACCTAGCTAGCGTTCTAAGCCATCTTCAAGCGGAAAGCCTTCATAGCTGACTGAAGGCTATGCATACCCAGCCCCCCCTCAGGCTTCGGGAGCACAATCCTATCCCAACTCAACTACTGATAGCATTTTTTGTTCCCTTCCCATCCCCATAAGAAGTCTGAGAAGTTTCTTTGGAGGTCACGAAGGAGGCTGATGTGAATATCTGTGGCAGCTAGCGTGTTGATAGGGATGCTCGCGAGCACATAGTTAATCAAGGTTAAGCTACTTGTCTGAGAAAAAATTTTGTGGTTCCACCCTGTTATCCTATGTCTAATTTTCTCCATCAAAGTTTGGAAGTATGCCCTTTTCGGGCTCCGTTAAAAGATAAGGACCCCCAAGGTATGTGAATGGAGTTGAACTGTTCTTGCAGCCTAGGATATACTTGGCAGACCGAAGCCATTTGGAGATTGGCCAGTTGAAAGAATGAAAAAGCTCTTTTGCTGGTTTATCTTTTGGCCCGATGTCATCTCATAACTGTTAAGGAATTTAACACCGTTTGCGAAAAGGATTGTGTCATCTACAATTAGAAGATGCGACACCAGCGGGCAACTCCTGCGGGTCTTGAATGGATGGCAGAAACCTCTACTGATTAACTGCCTGAAGCCCCTACTCAGCACTTACACCACTAAAATGAAGAGCGTCGGGAAAATTGGGTCACACTGGCGAAGACCTGTGGATGACTTGAAGAAGCCATATGCTTCTCCATTGATCAGAATGGAGAACCAGGAGTTGGCCAATACTTCTCCACCATACCAGTCCATCTGATGTCAAACCCGAATTTGGAGAGTACCCGTTTAAGGAATCCCCAATCAAACCTATCGTAGGCTTTCTCCATGTCCAGCTTTAGAAGAATATTTCCACCATGAACCTTGCGGTCAATGTCATAGATGATTTCTTGAGCCAAAGCACAACTTTCAGCTATGGATCGACCTTGCACGAAAGCTCCTTGTTCGGGGGAGACAATATGAGGAAGGACAACTCCTAACCTGTCAGCAATGATTTTAGAAAAGATCTTGTAAACATAGTTACATAAACTGATAGGCCTGAAATTTAAAACTTTTGAAGGGGATGGAGTCTTAAGAATGAGGCAAATCAACGTCGACGAGAAGGCCTTGGGGATGGCTCCCCCGTAGAATAAGAAGTGGACTGCTTTGAGGAGGTCATGGGATACTGTATCCCAACAGGCTTGGAAGAATGCCCCCGAGAATCCATCAGGCCCTGGGCGCCATCACGAGGGAGGGTGAAAACTGCCATCCGCACCTCCTCCATCGATGGGGTTAGGAGGAGGGACCTATTATTCTCTTCGAAGACCGAGTGAGGAATCACGAGCATTGGCTCGGCCTTCAGGAGCTTCTTATGGAAGTCGCAATCTGATGCCTTGATGGATAAGTTGTCAGACAGAACCTCCCCATCTTTGAGCTTGATTTCTTGAATGCAGGATTTTTTGGCTCTCGTTATAGCAGAAGCATGAAAGAATGAGTTGTTTCAGTCTCCTTCAAGGAGTCATTGGTTCCTCAACTTCTGCTTTCAAAACAGTTCTTCACAGAGCTCAAGGCGAGCAAGCTCGTCCAAGGCCCGTTGCACGCCCTGCTGCATGGATGGATCTGGAGAGTCCTGGGAAGCAATTTCCGTTAAGCGGAGATTTTCTGCTACCTTCTTGAGGTTTTGGAAGATATTCACAAATGTTGTTTGGTTCCACACCTTTAGCTTGATCTTTACATTTTTTAGGTTGGAGAGAATGCCTAATATCAGATTGTCATGAAGGTCAGGGACCCAGGACCTCCTGACGAGATCTTAGAAAGATTCATGCAAGGTCCACATATGAAGAATCTGAATGGTTTTGGCGGCATCACCCAAGGCGAGGGAAAAGAGAGGAGGAGCGGGGCATAATCAAAATTTAGCATCGACAAGTGCTTAACTTAGAAAGACGGAAATGTTTGTAGCCAAAGGCTGTTAGAACAAACCCTATCTAACCTAGCCCACACACTGGCTTGACCTCCCTGGTTGTTGCACCAGGTGAATCTACTCCTTAAGAAGTGAGCATCCATCAGGCCAGCATTGGATAGGACCTCAACAAATTCAGCTGAGCTCAGAGCATCGAACGACAAGGCCCCTCTCCTTTCTGAGGATTCAAGAAAAGCATTAAAGTCCCCGCAGACCGCCCATGGAGAGGAGTAGCCCGCCCTTAACTGCTAAAGAAGTTCCCACAACTATCTTCTCAAAACTCTCGAACATTTCGCATAGACCACCGATGCCATAACCTTGTCTAAACTGCCCAGAGGCCCAATCTCGATGGATAGCATCTGGTTATAGGCAGCAACAACCTCAGCTGATAGGGACGAGGAATAGAAAATCCACACCTTACCGCCATGGGCTGCATTGGAGAATGACGAATGGAATCCAAGTTTTAAGCCTTTTCGAGTGCGCCTATCATCTCGAATCATAGTTTCTAGAATCACAACTATTGCCAAGTGGAGCTCTCTAATAAGCCTCTTGAAGAATTTAATGGTGGAAGTATTTCCCACCCCTCGCACATTCCAGATGAGGATATGTTATACATGGGTTGAATTTTCTCCTGTCTCACCCCTACGCATCAATCTTCTAAGCCTTCCCTGCCAGTTGCCTTCCAGTTCACTGAGAACAACCCCCACATGAGTTGTATCTTATGATTGCCTTGGAAGCGAAGATTTTGCACATTTTCTTTTGCAGTAAGTGAGCTGAAATGCTCCTGTATCCTGTTGATTATCTCCACCTAACGAATGAGGCTGCATCTGAGCAATGAGGATCGTGTTCTGGATAGAGCTTGGCGTCAATAGGATATCGAGATCCCTATTTAGGAGAACTAAGGATCCCTTAGATGCTGCTTCCTCATGGGAGGACACTGCCTTCTTAGATCCCTCCTCTGCTGAGGAGTTTGCTTCAGAGGGCTATAGTTGATTAAGGCTTTGCGTATATTCCATATGAAAAGGGGCCCACTCGATAGGCCCCACCCCAACTTGGGAGTTGGACAGAACCAGCCCAATATCCCCTGGGATACTACTAGCATAAGGAAGCTCTCTCTCAGGAGAAGAGGGCTGAAAATAAGGAGAGAGGCTAATAGAAAAATGCCCCCCACTAATAGCCCCTCTCCTAGTATCTGGCATCAATGGGTAGGAGTTTCAGGCACCAATTTGGACATTGTTTCGATCTTCCTCAAAAATCTCACTTATTTTTAGAGGGTTTAGTTGGTCGACAATTGTCGGGGGGGGGGGAGGGGACGCAGATTGCGTCCTACCCCCGCCCGGACAATAATCCGTCCGGGCAGGGCTCTGTGGGGTCTACCATGTTGTAAGTGTTTTATCCACGTTGTTAAATGCTTTTTTCCAATAATTTTAATATGTGAGCTAAAAAATGAGGCAGGTCCAAGGCTTAAGTGGACTACAAAGTGGAGATTGAACGTCCACCATTAAAAACTTCTTAAGAGCAGGAGAAGTTTCGGATCAAGCTTATATTTGTGTTTTCACTTCATCCACGTCTAAATGACCTTATGAATACGTTGTATGGTAAAAAAAAAAAAAAAAATTTAAAAATAAAATAAAATAAATAAATAAATAAAATCGCGTTGGCCCTTAGAAAGGTTGCAACGGTCGGTGTCATTATCAGTGCAGCTTCCTTTGGTGTGGTCCACTTAAGCCTTGGACCTGCCTCATTTTTTGGCTCACACATTAAAATTATCAGAACAAAGCGTTTAACGGTGTGGATAAAACACTTACAACCCGGTGGGCCCCACAGAGCCCTGCCCAGACGGATTACCGTCCGGGGGGGGGGGGGGGGGGGGGGGGGGGGGGGGGGGGGGGTGTTCTTCGTTTGGGGGACTGAGAGCGTGGTGCCATTGACAAGGGGAGGCTGTTGGATACTGTGGTGTTATTCACATAGCCCCGAAGAGGAAACAACTCCATTCTGAGGCCGGGCCAGAGATGAATGGAGGTGGGTGGAGGCGAATGGGGGTTTTCATTAGAAATAGTCTTGGGAAGGTAGACTAGCTGGGTATGGACAGTTTGGCAGAGGTATTTTCACAAACACCTGGAGAGGGGGACGGGCTGGAGGGGCCCTGTCTGCATGAGGCTTAGTGAGATGGATCCTTTGGAAGGCAGGGTGTAACACCACCTGGTCGGGAGGAGCGGAAGGGTTGCAAAGGGCTCGTTCCACCCATTGCGTGGTGGACTCCTCAATACCATTCTAGTAGCTGGCTGAAATCTGGGGTGTAGGGGTCGGGGAGTCAATCTGCTTTAGGGAGGGCCATACCGGGAATGACCTGTCAGCCACCACCAACTCCCTGACCCTTTGAGTGTCCGCTCGTGGTTGCAAGACTACCTTTACGTGCGCCGAAATTTTAACTAGTCCGAGCAAGGAGCATCTATCTATCTCCACCACCACCTTGCCGAAGGTGGAGCCAAGAGCGATGAAGACCGATTGGAACCAGGCATGCGCCGGAATGCCGTGCAAGCTATTCTAAACCCCTTCACCGCCAAGAGCAGAATCCGAGTTCTAGACCTCAACCGAAGATAATCCCAGCTTGGCCTACAAAGAGTGGTCTGAGAAGAAGGAGATCAATTCCATCCTTGTCTTAAAGACAAGGAGGAATCGATCCCGGGAAATATGAGAAATATCTATGGCGGAGGATACGTATCTGGATTTGTTGAATCCGCGAATGAGGTGAATGATGGGGACTTTTGATGGGGTTTTTTCCCCGTCTTCGACCGGTCCTGAGCCCCGCTCGACCGGTCGTGGGAGGCGCTCGACCAGTCGTAGGTTCGAGCCTGGCACGACTCAAAGTCCAGCGAGTTCGTGCTATTTTTCTCGGAGGTCTTCGACCAGTCGTAGGTGAGCTTCGACCGGTCGGGTGGTCTACGACCAGTCGTAGGTGAGCTACGACAGTCGTAGGAGGCTAAGACCAGTCCTGGAATTTCCAGGACTAGTCGTAGGTTACGCAGTTTGTTCCGCGATTTTGCGCGAAACTGCGGATTTGAGTCCTTTCGCAACTGGGATGCGGAAAGGAGTTTCCAAAACTATAAAAGGGGTTGCCTAGGGTTTTTTCTAGGTATCACAAAATAGCAAGAGGGTTTCCTAAAGCTTTACAAGGTATTTGCTAAAGGGTTTAGGACTATCAAAGGTGAGAGAGAGGGAGAAAGAGAGAGAGGAAGCTTATAGAAGGGAGGTTCTGCTCGTGGAGGTTCTCTACTTTGCAATCTACATCTCAGCGCTTCTATGTCCTCGTAATCGGTTAGATCTCTCCGTTTTCTCTATTTCTCTTATTGTTTATCCACTCCTGTGTGAGTGAAGAAGGTTGTAAACGTTCTACTTCATAGTGGATTGTTGATCTGGATGAGGTCCCGTGGTTTTTACCTCTTTGAGGGTTTTCCACGTAAAAATCTCTTGTGTGGTGTGTGATTGATGCTTTGATTTATTTCATTGCTTTTATTATCCATAATTCTGGTTTGTTTCGGGAGGCTAGATCCTAAGGTTTGTGCAAGGCATCCCAACAAAGTGGTATCAGAGCAAGTTCATTGAACGGGTAGGATCGGTTTGGAATTATGGAAGGTGGCTCAAGGATGATCAGCCTCAATGGTTCTAACTGGACCATATGGAAGGCTAAGATGGAGGACTTGCTTTATTGCAAGGACCTATATTCTCCAATCTCAGGCATATCAGCAAAATCCAAGGATATGACTGATGATGATTGGAAGAAGATGGACCGAAAGGCGGGGGTTTATTAGACAATGGTTGGATGATTCTGTGTTCCACCATGTGTCTACGGAAACCTCAACCGAAAGCCTATGGCTAAAATTACAAGGGCTGTATGAGAGGAAGACAGCTGGTAATAAGATATTTCTGATAAGGCGACTTGTGAATCTCAAGTTCAAGGATGGTGGTTCTGTGGCCGAGCACATGAATGAGGTCAGTAATATAGTGAACCAACTCACCTCTATGAAGATGGTCCTGGATGATGAATTGCAGGTTTTACTATTGCTTAGTTCATTGCCTGACAGTTGGGAGACATTGGTGGTGTCTCTAAGTAACTCCGCGCCAGACGGAAAGATATCCATGGAACAGGTAACCAGTTGTCTCTTCAATGAGGAGACAATGAGGAAGTCTCAGGGGTCTACTCAGCAAGAGGCTCTTGTGACACAGGAATGGGGGAGAGGAAAGAACAGGAAGGGTGGGAAGGCCCGAGATAAATCAAGAGGCAAGTCGAGCAACAGAAAAGATGTTGAATGCTGGAATTGTGGCAAGAAGGGCCACTATAAGCATGAATGTCGTAAGAACGACAAGAAAGGAAAAGGGAAGGAAGATGAATCAGATTCCACTGCGGTCGCTTCAGATGGCGACGTTGTTATTATTCCTTCAGCAGATCATGATGTGTGTCTCACAGATACGAGTCAGGACACCGATTGGGTGATGACTCGGGAGCTTCTTTTCATGCGACTCCACACAGGGACTTCTTCACAAGCTACAAGTCAGGCGACTTAGGGACGTGAGGATGGAAAATTCTGGCGTATCAAAAATTGTGGGAGTCGGTGATATTTGTGTGAAAACTGATGTGGGCTGCACATTGGTTCTCAGGGATGTGAGGCATATCCCAGACCTTCGCCTCAACTTGATGTCGACGGGAAGGCTGGATGATGATGGCTATGAAAGCCGGTTCGCTGGTGGGCGCTGGAAGCTCATCAAGGGTTCATTGATCGCAGCCAGAGGAAAGAAGTGTTGCACCCTGTACAAGGCAAGTGTCAGTGTATGCAAGAGTGGGTTGAACGCAGCGGAAGATTCAGCTATTGACATGTGGCACAGGCGTCTAGGCCACATGAGTGAAAAAGGGCTTCAGGTACTAGTAAAGAAGCAGCTCCTTCCAGACGTGACAGGTATGCCTCTTAAAACCTGTCTTGATTGTTTATCAGGGAAACAGCATAGAGTTAGAGTTTTCGTTAAAACTGCTTCTCATGTTAATAAAGTGCATGCATTAGATTTGGTTTATTCTGATGTTTGTGGTCCTATGAGGACAAAAACCTTGGGTGGGGCATTGTATTTTGTTACTTTTATAGATGATGCATCTAGGAGGGTTTGGGTTTATGCTTTGAAATCCAAGGACGAGGTCTTTGGTGTTTTAAAGTGTTTCATGCTATGGTCGAGAGAGAGACAGGTAGATCATTGAAGTGCATCCGCACTGACAATGGTGGTGAATACATTGGCGACTTTCACGAGTACTGCAAGTCCCAGGGTATACGGCATGAACAGACGGTTCCCAAGACCCCCCAGCATAATGGTGTAGCTGAGCGAATGAATCGCACCATTGTTGAGAGAATCAGATGCATGTTATCCCATGCGAAGTTGCCCAAGACGTTCTGGGGAGAAGCAATGCGCACGGCGGTGTATTTGATAAACAGGTCTCCATCAGCCCCGTTGAATGGAAAAGTGCCTGAGAAGGTGTGGACTGGACATGATCCATCGTACAGTCATCTCAGGGTGTTTGGATGCAGGGCATCCGTTCACGTACCAAAGGACGAGAGGTCCAAGCTCGATATGAAGATCAGGCAGTGTGTGTTCTTAGGGTACGGTGATGAAAAATTCGGTTACAGGTTATGGGATCCGACCGAGAAGAAGCTCGTCAGGAGCAGAGATGTGGTTTTCTTTGAAGATCAGTGTATCGAAGACATTGGTAAGCCAGAGAAGAACCAGCCTAGTTCAGGTGAGCTAGGATCCGATTACTCCTCCCGTGGTGCCTGATGACGGGGGAGTACAGCAAGGTGCAGAGGACGAGGGAGTTCCTTCAGAAGATGGACCAGGGGAGCAGCCCCCACTTGATCCACCTGTTGAGCCACAGGTGAGGAGGTCATCTAGGGACAGACAGCCGTCCAAGAGGTACTCGCCGCATGAGTACATTATGCTAACCGATGGGGGAGAGCCAGAAGATTATTCTGAGGCCCTAGCCGACGAGCATAAGGAGGAGTGGTTGAAAGCTATGCAAGAGGAGATGAATCCTTGCATAAGAACCACACCTATGACATGATGAAATTGCCTAAGGGCAAGAAAGCTTTGAGCAACAAGTGGGTGTTCAGAAAGAAGGTTGAGCAGAAGAATTCACAGACGAGGTTTAAGGCCAGACTTGTGGTGAAAGGGTTTGGTCAGAGGAAAGGCATAGACTTCGAGGAGATATTCTCACCAGTGGTGAAGATGACATCCATACGGGTGTTGCTTGGGTTGGCGGCTAGCATGGATCTGGAGATAGAGCAGTTAGATGTTAAAACTGCCTTTCTCCATGGTGACCTGGAAGAAGAGATCTACATGCACCAACCAGAGGGGTTCGAAGTCAAGGGCAAGGAGCATATGGTGTGTAGGCTGAGGAAGAGCTTGTATGGGCTGAAACAAGCTCCACGGCAATGGTACAAGAAGTTCGATTTGTTCATGTTACAGCATGGGTATGACAGAACGAGTCGGACCACTGTGTGTTCACGCGTAAGTTCTCAGATGGTGATTTCTTAATTTTGCTCTTATATGTTGATGACATGCTCATCATGGGAAAAGACATCAAGAAGATCGACAGGCTGAAACAGGAGTTGGGCAAGTCTTTTGCGATGAAAGACTTGGGCCCGGCTAAACAGATCCTAGGAATGGAGATAACCCGTGACAGAAGCAGCAGGAAGCTTTGGCTGTCACAAGAGCGGTATATTGAGAAAGTCGTAGAGCGGTTCAATATGAATGCAGCGAAGCCGGTCAGTACTCCACTGGATGGTCACTTCAGATTGAGCGACAGACAGTGTTCCAAGACGAAGACAGAGGTGGAAGAGATGCAGAAGATACCCTACGCGTCAGCTGTAGGAAGTTTGATGTATGCTATGGTGTGTACACGCCCAGACATAGCATATGCGGTTGGTGTTATAAGCCGGTACCTTGCCAATCCTGGCAAAGAGCATTGGGCAGCGGTGAAATGGATACTACGGTATCTAAGAGGCTCATCCAGGTTGAGCCTATGCTATGGTGACGGAAAACCTGTGTTAGAGGGCTACACAGATGCAGATATGGCAGGTGACATAGACTCTAGGAAGTCTACATCGGGGTTCATGTTCACGTTTGCAGGGGGAGCGGTTTCTTGGCAGAGCAAGCTACAGAAGGTCGTAGCATTGTCGACGACAGAGGCCGAATACATTGCAGTCACAGAAGCATGTAAAGAGATGCTTTGGATGAAAAGGTTCCTACAGGAACTTAGCCTAAAGCAGGAGGAGCACGTGGTCTATTGCGATAGTCAGAGTGCTATACACTTGAGCAAGAATCCAAGTCAGCATTCCAAGTCGAAGCACATAGAGATTCGGTATCACTGGATCAGGGATACTTTGGAACAGAAGGTGTTACAGCTTGAGAAAGTCCACACGGACGATAATGGGTCAGACATGATGACCAAGGCTTTGCTCAAGGGCAAGTTTGAGGTTTGTAGAAAATTTGGCTGGCTTGAAGAAGGTGGATCCCTCCTGGGTCAAAAAGGGGGAGATTTGATGGGGTTTTTTTTCCCGTCTTCGACCGGTCCTGAGCCCCGCTCGACCGGTCGGGGAGGCGCTCGACCAGTCGTAGGTTCGAGCCCTGGCATGACTCAAAGTCCAGCGAGTTCGTGCTATTTTCTGGAGGTCTTCGACAGTCGTAGGTGAGCTTCGACCGGTCGTAGGTGGTCTACGACCGGTCGTAGGTGAGCTACGACCAGTCGTAGGAGGCTAAAACCAGTCCTAGAATTTTCAGGACTAGTCGTAGGTTACGCAGTTTGTTCCGCGATTTTGCGCGAAACTGCGGATTTGAGTCCTTTCACAAC
Source organism: Magnolia officinalis (assembly GCA_021015155.1). Lineage (NCBI taxonomy): Eukaryota > Viridiplantae > Streptophyta > Magnoliopsida > Magnoliales > Magnoliaceae > Magnolia > Magnolia officinalis. The sequence continues at coordinate 58,251,945 of JAJHSJ010000011.1, forward strand.
TAGGATGCGGAAAGGAGTTTCCCAAAACTATAAAAGGGGTTGCCTAGGATTTTTTCTAGGTATCACAAAATAGCAAGAGGGTTTCCTAAAGCTTTACAAGATATTTGCTAAAGGGTTTAGGACTATCAAAGGTGAGAGAGAGGGAGAAAGAGAGAGAGGAAGCTTATAGAAGGGAGGTTCTGCTCGTGGAGGTTCTCTACTTTGCAATCTACATCTCAGCGCTTCTATGTCCTCGTAATCAGTTAGATCTCTCCGTTTTCTCTATTTCTCTTATTGTTTATCCACTCCTGCGTGAGTGAAGAAGGTTGTAAACGTTCTACTTCATAGTGGATTGTTGATCTGGACGAGGTCCCGTGGTTTTTACCTCTTTGAGGGTTTTCCACGTAAAAATCTCTTGTGTGGTGTGTGATTGATGCTTTGATTTGTTCATTGCTTTTATTATCCATAATTCTGGTTTGTTTCGGGAGGCTAGATCCTAAGGTTTGTGCAAGGCATCCCAACAACTTTCTCATCTCAGGAGTGGGCCACCAGAGCTAGCCTCAGTTCACCTCACTTCTTCGACACCTTGCTGGCATCCACCGTGACAGAAAGGCCGTTGACATCGAGCTTGTCGCTGAGAGGAAAAGAGTGGTGGAGAGAGCCGAGAGTGGGGGTTCGGGGCATTTGGTGCCGACATCCTTAACTGCGTCCGAGAATGATTTCCGTAGCTCACGAGCATATTTGGGGATAGTTTCGGATGGATGTAGCGGCGGCTTTTCCCCTACGACTGGAATAGACCTGGGGTTGCCTGAGCGAGCGTTTACCCTAGATACTGAGATGATTCGCCCGTCAATCCTCCTCCCATTGAGGACATTCGCAGCATCAAGTGTATCCTGTTCGTACTGAAATCTGAAGGCGTAGCCCTGCGATCTATTGCGGTTCCTATCCCAGGGGATGAAGACATCCGATATCTTTCCATATCTGCCGAAAATTATGGAGAGGTCATCTACGGTAGTGTCGAACGTGATGTTCCCTGCAAACAGAGAGAGGGGAAAAAGACGGTTTCCGAGGACGGACCATCTGCCATCGCCGATCAGATCTCTCTCGGGTTGTGGCATCTACTCCCCTCTAGGGATTGGCCCTTTTGGGGCATCTGCTTACCACTTCATTTTTCCCATGTGCCTGCTTGTTAATTTCTGGATGACATAATGTCTCTAGTCCCACGAGTATTGTGACCACCTTCTAACCATGTCCTTCTATTACTTGCTACGGCCTGAGTGCTTCCTCAAGTGTAAGCCATGCATCACATGAAAATTCCCTTTTTAAAATTATTCATCCAACCATCAAAGCTACTTGGAAAAGCAGACGGAGAACACAAGCTTACAACTTGCTAACGTGTGATATAAATGAGGGCCCTCCTATAAACTTAAGAATCTTTTATTTGCTATTCATGGATGGCTAAGATGAGACCATGTGGCAATCATCCAAGATACTTTAGAAACCTTAACTAGTTTATACTGTTCTCTCTCTCTCTACAAGACCCACTGCCAGAATATTTTAGAGATCTTTATCCACTCTACACTCTTCTATCATTTTTTATACTCTAAAATTCTCTGCACACATCTACACTATATAAAGTCTCCAATGTACAAAGATGAGCCAAAAGTTGCTAAGGCACTGGAATAGCCTCTTGGAAACGTCTAATCCATGACAAAATGCGCACACTCAGGAGAAATGTTCATTAATTTCTTAGATGGTTGGGATGGTCAAATCAGAGCATTTATCTTTTGTGAATAAATGGCTGGGCCTGCAGTATAAATAGTTCAAATCATCATACACGTGCCACATGTATGGTGCACAATCTGGAGGCACGAAAATGTTGAAAGGCACTGGATTAGTTCCCATATTTATGCTACGTGATTTTTATGAATTGCAATTCCATTATGATAAGATTATCTGTGGATCCGCCGGGGAAAGAAAATCCACATGGTTCCCCAGCACAATGTTCTACTGTATTAGATTTTTCTTTTTTCAAGTTACGGTCCAAAAAGCATATTAGCCTACCTTTTCCGATAACCTGGTGTGTTCTATCAAGCAATTTTCTCAAGAACCATAGAAGTTCATTAATGTTGCAGAATTCAGGAGAAAAACCAAATATCCAGCATGTATTGCATGCATTTACCAATCTATCTTATAGCTTCATCCTTAACTCGAAATATATTGATTTTGTGTTGTATATTTTTTTGTCTTCCTAATAAATTTAAACCTTACAATGGATATTAGTAGGAACGAAAAGCTCGGTTAAATCATTTACCTTCTTCTTGACGGGACAATCTGGAGTGGTAGAACACCTAAAATAAGCCCGCGGTGATGGATTATCTTTAGTGATCTTCTGTCCGTACTTCCTCCATTGATAACCATCTTTCACTATCTAAATAATTAAATAAAGAGGAAAAAAGAAAAAAAAGATTATTTGAAACCAGCAAAAAATACCAATTTAATGATGAAAACCAATCATATTTTCAAAAAAAAAAAAAAAAAAAAAAAAAAAAAAAAAAAAAAAAAAAAAAAAAATCATCCAAGAAACTTACTAAGCTAGTGTCTGCCTCATTGGTTCTTATAATGACCTGCGACGATTTTGCGCTGAGTGTTTCCCCTGCCAGTCTCTTGATTGAATCTTGGCTAGAGCAACTGTCTTTCATGGTGCACATCTCATGTGTCCTCTTCTTGTTCAACTGATCTTGAAGAATATTGCAGTTATTGCTCATCACAGTAATCATATGTTTAATCTCCTCGTTCTCTTTAGATAAACGCTGAAACTCGGCTTCTAGAAATTGCACCTGAATATATTAAGATTAAATTATGTAATTATGATTCTTTATTTTATTTTATTTTACATATGCACTCACACCACAGTGAGATTTCACCACAATGGGTACTCGAACCCATGACCTCTGTTGAAACTCCTATGAGTCTACCACCGAGGCATGAGTAATTATGATTTGATTAACTAGAATTAGTGTTCTCCCCAACAAATTCAATTGCCATAGACTTTTAAAAAAAAAAAAAATTTTAAAGAAAAAATTAATTGTCATAGATATGACATTACTTCAACTAGAACTTTAGTAGTGCGAACTCAAGAGAACAAAATTGACATGTGTACATCTAAGCAATTTCAAGATTATTATTATTATTATTATTATATATATATATATATATATATATATATATATATATATATATATTTAGAAAGGTGGGAGCACACTGCCAATAACTTTGTTGATAATGAAAAAAAAAAAGAAAAAAAAGAGGTGCATATTCATATGGGTGAGCTCCACAAAAAAACTGGGCCACAACTATACATGATTAATTAATCTAGTGAAATTTTTCAAGAAATTTGCATTAATGTAGTGAAAATTTTCTAAGTTTCTTCTTCTTCTTTAATGAAGTTTAATCACTCCATTAAAAACTAAAATGCTTTTGGTAAGCTGGTTACATCAATTCATGCCACTTAGACCAACCTAATGTTGTATTTTATGCTTTGCAGCAAATGGGTGCGTTCTTTGGTTAAGAGAACTAAAATAGCCAACAGAAGAAGATCATCACCAAGGGAAATCTCTTTCTTGGAAAGTTTTGGACTACCACTAGGTTATGTCTATTGTATATAAGAGGAATATCTTGATATACTTGAATTTCTCAAAATTGTCAAACTCTCTCTCTCTCTCTCTCTCTCTCTCTCTCTCTCTCTCTCTCTCTCTCTCTCTCTCTCTCTCTATCTATCTATCTATCTAGCTACCTATCTACCTAACTTCAGCAACAAAACTATTTATGATGACTTCTATTAATGAAATTAGAACTATCTCCTTCTAGTGTTGTCTTGCAGCATCATTCTAAATGTTTGGACTAAGTATAGAGAAAAACAGAAGTTTCTAGAGGTACCAAGATCAAGAAAATGGATAACTAAAATAAAATAAAATAATAAAGAAATAAACAGAGAAAAGAACCCACATACCTTTTCAACATCCAAGGCATTTTCTTGAGTCCCCATGATTCCTTACTCTGATTCTCTTTGATTCCAAGGCATTTCTTTCCCTCTCTATCTCTATTCTATCTCTATCTATCTATCTATCTACCTATCTATCCATCTACCTAATATCAGCAACAAAACTATTTATGATGACTTCTATTAATGAAATTAGAACTATCTCCTTCTAGTGTTGTCTTGCAGCATCTCTCTAAGTGTTTGGGCAAAGTATAGAGAAAAACAGAAGTTTCTAGAGGTACCAAGAACCAAGATCAAGAAAATTGAAATTTTAATAATAATAATAATAATAATAAGAGAGAGAAGAACCCACCTACCTTTTCAACGTCCAAGGCATTTTCTTGAGTCCCCATGATTCCTTCCGCTCAGAATGACAAGAAGAACAGCCAATAGATAAGGCTAAGGGGATTTATCTAATTTTTTATTTATCTTATTTTGTTATTAGAAGCAAATGCTCTCTCTATCCGTCAAACTATCTATCTAGAAAGAAATGAAGGGGGAAGATAGTCGTTCAAACGGCTGATGTTGAAAACCAGGTTCATGGTCTTTTAATACAAACAATGTATGCAGACACGACAAAACACCTACGTAAGCCGAACTGCGTCACATGCAAACGCTAGCGACTTTTTCACTGTCCTCCTTATCATATTATTCGGAACTGCTCCCGTGATCCTCGCACATACACTCAGTAAGCAATTCGTGACACACGTGTCAGGAATTTTCTAATGTTATGGCATTTGTTCCCATTGTCATCAGGTTCTATTCTGGCCCACATGTCAGGATGGTGTCTTATGCATTTTATCTTGAGATTAGACTTTTGGTTATTTTTCATCTTGGCCTTCATCTGTGTGGCCCACCTGATCATGGGCTTGTGCACATGAGTGAATGGTCCAGATCTAAATTTCCTACAACCCTTGTAGAACTCGGTTGGACCATGTAGTTATGCCGGCTCATGTTGTTACAAATGAGAGATGTAAAACTCTAAGTGGGCGATCAGTGGGTTGTACGGATTTTAAGATAATGATAGGTGCATCAGTGGATTGGTGCAAGGTATATGTAATTGTTATATCTCAGGATTGCTTTATCAGATCTGTTTGGCACGCCCAGCCAATCCTAGGATTAAACCTTCCAATCCCTTTTAATCCCTCAAACCAAACATGTCCCATGCAATTTTGAAGGGATTAAGGTGAATTGGATGGAATTTAAAGGTAATGATGGTGATGTCAATGGATTGTGTTAAGATCCATGGGATTGTTATATCTGGATCAAGATCATGTGTCTGTTTGAGCTATCTTTCAATCTGATCCAATCAGCCCGGCCAAACAAGCCCGAACGTACAGCCATTCGGCCAGGTCCCATCCTTATTGCACTTTATTAATGTGAAACGGGAACATACAGCCATTCGGGCAGGTCCCATCCTTATAGGCATCATTATAGAGTATCTGGTTACACGGGCTTCCGCTAACAGTGACGGCAGTAAATTAGGGTCCTATTTAGCACGCACGTGTTATTTTGGCGCGTGTGCTCCGAATTACTTCAGGCTCTCCAGTCGCGCGACTCGCCATCTCATTTTTATTTTTATTTTTTACTTCGTTTCTATTCAACGGGTCAAGCACGTCGACTTTGGTTTGCCACCTCTAGTCAGCGTTCTTGGCAGTACTTTTGGATAAAAATCTTTCTGTGCTACACGCGCACACCACTTCACAGGTGGCATATGTGCACCTTAATCCAAGCCGTCCAAAAAAGCAGTTACCACTATAGATAATGGTTGATATAACTATCCATCAGTGAGCGGTCAGGATAACATCCAATTATTCTGAATTTAGGCCTATGCAACATCTACAACAAACTCTGCTATTTGGACGGCGTGGATCAAAAAAATGATTTCCAAGTGTACAACGAATGACTTTGTGCCCTGTGGAACGACTACTCGTCTTTAGATATTCTGAAAAGGAAGCTGATTAGCCTAAGTTTACCGTATGAGGTCTACCTTAATATGTTGTATATTCACGCACCCCATTCTTTTTCCCAACTCATTTCGCGACCAAATAATTAGAGGAATGGATGAGTCCCTACGATGCCTTTAAAGCTGGCTATTTCACAAAAAGTGGCTTTTTAATGTTTCGGAAGCTGCTATTTTGATTAAAATATCCCTTAACGATTTGGGTAAGCAACTATAGAAGGAGGGATATTTTGGTCTTTTTAAGTTTATCTGTGCAACCCTAGGTGTAGTTTCATAAATAAGGTTGGGGGGGGGGGGGGGGGGGGGGAAATGAAATTGCTGAAACCTGAGGTCTATACGCCTCAAGAACCGTTTCGAGACTTTATCTAAAGAGAAAATTAGTACTGTGGACCCCACGTTTTAGCCGGCTGGTTTTACGAAAGAAGACAAACCTTCTTTTGCAAGTTGGACCTCCACGTACCGGGAGCGAATTTGAGGACGAAAATACCCCTCGCTTTCCAAGACGAGCGCTGACGCTCCTCCAGCCAAGAGTTGTACGAACGGCTCAAAAGAGATCAAAGTTACATGGCCCCACAACTATGTCCACAACGTTCATCCATATTTAGAGATCATTTCGGAGCATTATCCAAAAAAAAAATCATATCCAAATCAAATGGACCACACCACAAAGAGCAGTGGGAAAATTGATTTTCACCGTTAAAAATTTTGTAGGGCCCACCACTTGATAGTTAAATCTGTCTTATTTTATGTCTCAAGCTTAATATGAGCTCGCCAAATCGATGGATGGTTTGGATATAACACAAACCTCATAATGGGACCCACAAAAGGCGATGGGATTACAACAGCAAAATAAATAAATAAATAAAAATAATAAAAAATCTATAGCTACGGATTATAACCGTAGCCATATCTGTAGCCTATAAAATTGGCGAGGCAAACTAGAAAACGGAGGGGCAAAAACGGCAGGGCAAATTAGAAAAACAGCGGGGCAAACTAGAAAATCGGTGGGCAAAGTAGAAAACGGCTGGGCAAGCATGAAAAACGGCGGGGCAAACTAGAAAACGGAGGGGCAAAAACGGCAGGGCAAATTAGAAAAACAGCGGGGCAAACTAGAAAATCGGCGGGGCAAGCATAAAAAATGGCGGGGCAAACTAGAAAATCGGCGGGGCAAGCATGAAAAAAGGCGGGGCAAACTAGAAAATCGGCGGGACAAGCATGAAAAACGGCGAGGCAAGCATAAAAAACGGCGGGGCAAACTAGAAAATCGGCGAGGCAAGCATGAAAAACGGCGGGGCAAGCATGAAAAACGGTGGGGCAAACTAGAAAATCGGCGCGGCAAGTATGAAAAACGGCGGGGCAAACTAGAAAATCGGCGGGACAAACATGAAAAACCGCGGGGCAAACTCGAAAACGGCGGCAAAAAAAAATTCCATGTAACGTCGATATATCGATATATCGGCGGGGCAAGCATGAAAATCGGCGGGGCAAAAAAAATTCCATGTATCGTCGATATATCGACAATATGTCGATATATCGACATATCGGCGGGGCAAGCAAGAAAATCGACGGGGCAAAAAAAATTCCACGTAACGTCGATATATCGACAATATGTCGATATATCGATATATCGGCGGGGCAAGCATGAAAATCGGTGGGCAAAAAAAATTCCATGTATCGACAATATGTCGATATATCGATATATCGGCGGGGCAAGCATGAAAATCGGCGGGGCAAAAAAAATTCCATGTATCGTCGATATATCGACAATATGTCGATATATCGATGCTTGATTTTGTCGATATATCGACATATGGTCGATAATATCGAATTAAGTCCTCATTTGTCCAGCGACTTAACCAAAAAATTCCATGTAACGTCGATATATCGACATATTGTCAATATATCGATGCTTTATTTTGTCGATATATCTACATATTGTCGATATATCGATGCAGTCTGTGTTGTTTTTTTTTTTTCCTTTTTTTATATATGTTGTGTTGCTTTTGTGGGTCCCATCATGATGTCTGTGTTATATCCAAACCGTCCATCTATTTGGCGAGCTCATATTAAGGCTTGAGACGAAAAATAAGATAGATCTAACTATCAAGTGGACCACACTGTAAAATACAGTGGGAAATTGAATGTCTACCATTGAAACCCTTTTAAGGGTTACAGAAGTTTTGGATCATTATGAAATTTGTTTTTCCTCTTCATCCAGGTCTTTGTGACCCTATGAATGAACTTAGACGGGGAGGATTTCTCACAAACATCACAGTGGGCCTCCAAAAAGTTTTTAATGGTTGATGCTCATTCAACACTGTTTCCTGTAATGTGGTACACTTGAGATTTGCATATACCTCATTTTTTGTCTCATACCATAAAATGATGTGGAAAAATATATGGACGGCATGGATGAAAAGCATACATCATGGTGGGGCTCATAGACCACCGAACATCCACCATTGCGTGGTGGCAGGGGAGTACCCAATCCGTTTACGTGAAAGGAGGGGTATTTTCGTCCAGAAATTCTGTCACCGCACGTGGAGGTCTAAGTTGCAAAAGAAGGTTTGTCTTCTTTCATAAAACCAGCTGGCTAAAAGGTGGGGTCCACAGTACTAATTTTCTCTTATCTAAAAACTTAAGCTGATTCAAGTCTCCGGTGGACCACACCACTCAAAAAGTGATGAATGGCTATTTACAATTTTTAATAGGCCACAGAAGTTTTGGATCATACTAATCTTTGTATTTTCTCTTCATCTAGGTCTTTTTTACCTTCTTAAACCGGTTGGATGACAAATAAACATTAGGGATCGGCTTACGGTATGCCTTGGGAAGTTTTTAATGGTAGGCACTGAATCACCACTGTTTCCTAAGGTGTGGTCCACCTGAGATTGGGATTTGCGTAGTTTTTTGGACCACGTAGTAAAATGGGCTGGAAGAACAGATGGATGGACCGCATGGATATACAACACATCATCAAGATGGAAACCAGGATGAGGGTACGTAACACCTAATCCACTCTCGATTAAAGGTAGTCTATAACAGGATCCTTACTCTTGCTCGCGTGGAAGAGTCTCGTGAGTTTCAACACCCGGTCAAGGGTCCAAGTATCCATGGGTGGTGAAATTCCACTAGCGTGAGTGTGTGGGGTGTGTGGTTAAAAAATAAAAATAAAAATAAAAAATTAGTCTATCACATCTAATTGGATGATGAATGGGACCCGTCCTCAGACTTTGGGATTTGATTGTGTATCATTTCACTACATGATTTTGCACATTTGTAGCACAAAACCTTGTCTCCTGGAAGAGAGAAATAATTTATTACTACTCATTCTCCTACTAAACTTGATCATCGCTCCATGGGCATGGCACTGGTGAGATTATCTCGCTTTGCTCGCTTCTTTCTCACTTTTTCATCTACACCACATCTCAGTGGATGATGTAGAGTGGGTCGTGGATAATTTCATGACCAAGATGGATCAAAAAAGGTCGGATCAAAGGTAGAGATGATCTAGACCGTCAAATCTTAAAATGAACATATCTCGCAAACCAAAATGAGTTATCGGATGTACCATATATAATTTTGGGGTAGGACGAGCTACTTTAGCCACCCAACCCTACTATGATGGGTTCCCCACGCCTAATTTGCGAGATTCCATTAGATCGACTGTTGAAACCCCTGTTTATTTTCATTTTTACTATTCATGATAAGTTTTAGTTTGATTATAAATCTTCATCTGTTAGGCTTTAGGAGTTGTGTCCAACATGAAAAGCTCTTAAAATAATTAGGAGAATAACATTGTTGAGCCAAATAGTACACTTACTATTTTTGGCTGAAAACCATAAGGTTTAGTACAAATCACAACTGTCTATTCACGATCTCTAGGAGTTTTAGTTATAGTATGATTCTGAAACTTCTCCCTAAGGTTCGTAGCCTTATTTAAAGAGTTGTAATCTCATTTTTCATCATCAATAAAATGTTGCGCAACACGCCAACAACGCAGTGAGCCTAGATCCAATCTCAGACCTCACCCACAAACGATAAACAGGAAGAAATATAAACTAGAAACAGATCAAAGCAATCCAAAACAAACCACAAGACAAGATATACGTGAAAAAACTCCAATCTAGGGTAAAAAACCACGGATACAAACTTCCACTATGAAGAACAAAGATTACAAGGCAATATACTAACATCTCCCTTGGAAGTATAGAGAAAATTCCTTGCCCACACCTTAGAAATATTTCCCAATATTCACCTTAACCCTAGAATAACCCTAGGGACCCCAATTTATAGTTTTGGCAACTTCCCTTTCGCATCCCAGTTGTGAAAGAACTTGCAACACGAAATCTGCGAAAGTCCTTTCGCATCCCAGTTGCAAAAGGACTTGTGACACGAAATCCGCGAAACTCCTTTCGCATCCTAGTTGCGAAAGGACTTGGGACACGAAGTCCGTGCAACCTCGACTGGACGTGGGCTGCCCCAAATGTGGTTGCACTTCTCAACAATCTCCCACTTAGAGACACATCGCCATAAACCTATGTCTTCTTCATCCGGAGTGCACTACCTCTCAGTCTTCAAGCCTGAAGACCAATCAAAGCTGAACAGAGCTTCAGCTTCTCCCTTGTGACCGCCTTGGTCAACATATCCACAGGATTCTCACTTGTATGAATCTTCTCCAGAGCAATCGTTCCATCTTCCAGTAACGAACGTATGAAGTGATATCTGATGGCAATATGCTTGGTCCTTGAATGAAAGTCTGAATTCTTAGCCAAGTGTATTGCACTCTGACTGTCACTGTACAGCTTGCATTTTGTTTGCTTCTTACCCAACTCTTCCATAAAACCTTGCATCTATACAATCTCCTTGCATGCTTCTGTAGCCGCAACATATTATGCTTCTGTCGTACTGATAGATACTATCTTTTGTAACTGAGAGACCCAACTGACTGCAGCACTACCCAGAGTAAAAACATAACATGTAGTGCTTCTTCTGCTGTCGATATCTCCTGCCAAATCTGAATCCACGTAGCCTTATAACTTGATTTCTGATCCACCATAACACAGTCCTACGTCCTTAGTACCTACCAAGTACCTAAGGATCCACTTCACAGCTTCCCAATGTTCCTTCCCGGGGTTGTTCATGAACCTGCTAACAACTCCCACTGCTTGAGCAATGTCTGGCCTTGTGCTCACTATAGCATACATGAGACTCCCAATAGCTGACGCGTATGGGACTTTAGTCATGTAGTCCTGTTCCTCCTACGTCTTTGTACCTTCCTCCTTAGATAGCTTGAAGTGGTTGGCTAATGGAGTACTAACCGGCGTAGCACCTCCCATATTGAATCGATCAAGTACCTTGGCTATGTACTCTGCCTGTGACAAAATTAATTTCTTGTTTTCCCTGTCACGCTTTATCCTCATGCCTAGAATTTGTTTTGTAGTTCCTAAATCCTTCATGCCAAATTCTCTGGACAACTGTCTTTTGAGATCTGAGATGTCCTTTATGCTTGAACCGGCCACAAGCATATCATCAACGTACAGAAGAAGGATGATGTAAGACGTATCAAACTTCTTCAAGTAACAACAGTGGTCTGCATGATATCTCCTAAAACCGTTTCCCGACATGAAACTGTCGAACTTCTTATACCACTGGCTCGGGGCCTACTTCAAGCCATATAGACTCTTCTTCAGTCTGCACACCTTGTTCTCATTACCTGGTGCCACGTATCCTGTCGACTGATGCATATATATCTCTTCTTCAAGGTCCCCATGAAGAAAGGGTGTCTTAACATCTAGCTGTTCTAGATGTAAGTCCTCTGAAGACACTATACTCAAGGCCATGCGAATCGTACACATTTTCACTACCGGTGAAAATATTTCAGTGAAATCGATACCTGCCTTTTGTTGAAACCCTTTCACAACCAATCTGGCCTTGTACCATTTCGAACCATCGTGCTCCTCCTTCAGTCTGTAAACTTACTTGTTATGAAAATTTTTCTTACCCTTGGGTAGAGTGACTAGCTCCCATGTACGATTAGACTCAAGAGAGTCCATCTCATCATCCATGGCCTGCTCCCACTTAACCCGTATATCTGACTATAACGCCTCTTCAAAACACTCTGGCTCACCATTATCCATCAGCAGTAGATAATGTTAGGAGGGTAAGTATCGGACCGTGGGTCTCCTTTCCAGAGTAGACCTCCTCACAACCGATGTATGCGGCTCTGCCTCATCCTGTGGCGCTGTAACACCCATGTCCGGTAACTCTTTCAACTCTACGAATTTCTTTTTCTCGGCCTTATTTTTCTACACACTGTCCTTATGCATTACTTTTTTATTGAAGACTACGTCCTTGCTTCTGATGATTTTCCTGTTTTCTGCATCCCAGAACCTGTAGCCAAAATCATGCTGCCCATAGCCTATAAACGTGCACCTCCTGGACTTCGCATTCAGCTTGTTTCTATGCTTTGCATCAATGTGAACATATGAAGTGTAACTGAACACTCTGAGATGTGCAAGGTTCACTCATTTTCAGTTCACGCTTCTTCTGGTAGCTCACCATCCAATGGTGCTGAGGGACTTCTATTGATGAGATATGCGGCAGTATTCACAGCATCTGCCCAAAAGGTCTTGGGCAACCCTGCATGTAACCTCATGCTCCTGGCGCGCTCAAGGATGGTCCTGTTAATGCGCTCAGCCACACCATTCTGCTGTGGTGTCCCTGGAATCGTTTTCTGATGTTTGATTCTATTTGCTGCACAATACTCCTCAAACCTCTTATCACAATACTCTCCCCCATTGTCAGATCTGAGATACTTTACTGTTTTACCTGTCTCATTTTCTACCATAACTTTCCACTTCTTAAATACATCAAATACATCGGATTTATGTTTTAAGAAGTAGACCCACAGTTTTCTACTAGCATCATCAATAAAGGTAACAAAATAACGTGAGCCACCAAGAGATAATACCTGTGCCGGCCCCCACACATCAGGGTGTACAAGCTCCAACAGATGTGTCTTTGAAGCGCGTCCCGTCTTCTTGAAGCTTACCCTCTTTTGTTTGTCATACACGCAGTCCTCGCAGAATTCCAAGTCAATAGACTTTAGCCCTGGTAGCTTTCCTTTTGACAATAGCACTTTCATCTCTTTCTCACTCATATGTCCCAGTCTCTGATGCTATAACTGCTCATTCACTCTAGTTGATGTGACTGCGAGTGAACTATACGTTCCTGAAGTCACGTACAAAGTACCTTCCTTTTTGCCTCGAGATATTACCAAGGCACCTTTTGTGATCTTCCAGGAGTCACTGGTGAATGTCGTCACATAACTGGTATCGGTCAACTGTCCCACTGAGATTAGATTACGTTTCAAACTCGGTACATGTCTAACATCCTTCAATTTTAAGACCGTTCCGTCTTTCTTATTTACATGAACATCCCCCTTTACAACAATATTGCACGGCTCATCATCACCCAGGTAGACTCTCCCAAAGTCACCTGACACATAATCACGCAGAACTTTCTTACACGAACTAGCATGAAACGAAGCACCCGAGTCTACAACCCACGACTCATTCCTCGCATCAAGAGACAAGATCAATGCCTCTGTGTCGCTCTCCTCAGATAAATTCATTGAATCCTTCCCGCCTTGAGAGCTTCCTTCTTATTTCTTGAGTTCCCTGTAATCATGTTTCATGTGCCCCTTCTTGCCGTAATGCCAACACCCGTCTTTGTCTTTTGGTCCATTAGACTTCTTCCTCGACTTAGAACGCCGGTTTTATTGCCTCCTTTGTTCAGCGATCTTCCTCTTCCTTCAACATTTAGAGCATTCCCTGAATCCCCTGAAACTCTTGATGCCTTCCTTCTAGATTCTTCGCTAAGAATTAGACCGGCCACATCATTAAATTTCAGCTTTGTCGATCCTGAAGAATTGCTCACAGCAATCACCAAACCATCCCAACTGTCTGACAAACTAGATAAGATCAATAATGCCCTGACCTCATCCTCAAAAGCAATGCCAACGAATTCCAACTGGCTCGTGACTGTATTGAACTCGTTTAGATGTTCAGCCACGCTCCCACCATCTGACATCTTCAAGTTGAATAGCTGTTTCATAAGATGAACCTTGTTGGATGCTGAGGGCTTTTCATACATTGTGGCTAGGGCTTCCATTAATTCTTTTATCATTTTTACCTTGGATATATTGAAGGCGACGCTCTTAGACAAAGAGAGTCAGATCGTTCCTAAAGCCTTCCTATCTAGTAAAAACCATTCATCATCTGTCATCTTTTCTGGTTTCTTCTCTTTTCCTCCTAGAGGAATATAGAGGTCCTGATATAGATAATCCTCCATCTGCATCTTCCAGAAGGTAAAGTTTGAACCATCAAACTTCTCAATTCTAGTTTTCCCATCTTCCGCCATCGCTCCCAATAGAACTAAACCAATAGCTCTGATACCAGTTGTTGCGCAGCACGCCAACAACGCAGTGAGCCTAGATCCAATCTCAGGCCTCACCCACAAACAATAAACAGGAAGAAATATAAACTAAAAACAGATCAAACCAATCCAAAACAAACCACAAGACAAGATATATGTGGAAAAACCCCAATCTAGGGTAAAAAAACCACGGATGCAAACTTCCACTATGAAGAATAAAGATTACAAGGCAATATACTAACCTCTCCCTTAGAAGTACAGAGAAAATCCCTTGCCCACACCTTAGAAATATTTTCCAATATTCACCTTAACCCTAAAATAACCCTAGGGACCCCAATTTATAGTTTTGGCAACTTCCCTTTCGCATCCCAGTTGCGAAAGGACTTGCGACACGAAATCCGCGAAACTCCTTTCGCATCCCAGTTGCGAAAGGACTTGCGACACGAAATTCGCGAAATTCCTTTCGCATCCCAGTTGCGAAAGGACTTGCGACACGAAATCTGCGCAACCTCGACTGGTCGTCGGTGGCCCCAAATCTGGCTCCACTTCTCAACATAAAATTATTTTGAATTTTCTAAAAATTATTTTCTAGTTTCCTTCTTTTTCTCGTGGATTCGAGGTATCTCTGTGAGGAGTCCAAAGAAGTTCCGTAGATTCAGAACTGTTATCCTTGAGGAAGACGGTGATCGACCTTATCACGCTTATCCCTTTGTCAATGGACAATTATGTTACCATCAATATCATTCTTAATCCTATATTCCATGAATATATCAAATGTATTAAGCTTAACTACCACATTGTTTGTGAGAAGTTAACCATAGGTACTTTTAGTATGGGTTACCTATTGTTGAAGGAAAATGATTAATATTTTTACTAGGAGGTCGTTTAGTAACTTCGATTTAGAGGTACATGGGCGAATTTTAAAATATAGTTACTTTTTGCATTTAAGGGCCCAAGATTTGGAGGCATTTGGAATCAAAAGTATTTCAAATACATACTTTGGTATGTTTCGAAATCTCGACAAAATACTTTGATTCGGGTGTAATCCAAAATTATATATATATATATATATAAAGAGAGAGAGAGAGAGAGAGAGAGAGAGAGAGGAATGCTCACCTGTGAGAACTCATCTCCCATTATATGAGTGCAAGATCTGAACTGTCCATGTAATGCAGCACCCCATGAAACCTTCATGGCCCACCTTTTACCTTGATTCAAAACTTCAGTAGGCCATGGCAAAACAAAACAGTTTCCTCCCTTGATTTGGCTTTCTCTTTTGCCATGGCATACTAAAGCTTTGAATCATGATAAAATTTGGGTCTTAGGGTTTTCATGGGGTGCTACATCAAGTGAACATTTTAGATTTTGCACTCATATCATCATAAATGAGTTCTCAAAAAGTTCGCACGATAACTTGTGAGAACTCGTGCACAGCTAAGTATTCCTCTCTCTCTCTCTCTCTCTCTCTCTCTCTCTCTCTCTCTCTCTCTCTCTCTACACACATACACATAACATAGGTGAGTTGCTTATATATGATCTTATGTTTGTGAACCATCAGAGACTCAGAATTTTTTCGGTTTTGGCCAAAGTATATATGCTAATAGGCTTATTACAATCATTCTGTCAAATGTCACATGTGTATACTAATTTCATATATTAAAACTGATTGAATTAATTAAGTTCAGGCCATGTGAATATACTAAAAAATTCTAATGCATTTCAAATACAAGCTCCCAAATGGAAGGTTTGAATTACAGTACATTCCAACTAAACACGACTTATAAAGATTCAGAATTATCGTGTTTCTAATGCAATTGTGATTTGGGTCCCAATATATTTCAAATACAAGCTCCCAAATGGTCTATAAAGATAATTTTTTATTCTTGTCTTTTTAAAATTATATCCAAGCTAGACATGATTAACATCTATACTCTAACTTGTGGGAGAGTATAAGCAGGCATGCATAGATGTAGGTAGTCCCTTAAACTACCATGACTTTTTAGTATTAATAAGTATAGAGAGAGAAAGAGAGAGAGAGAGAGAGAGAGAGAGAGAGAGAGAGAGGTTGTTATCTATGTTTGAGTTAGTAGTAAGGGGTCTTAATTCTGAGGGAAGGGAATGGCCCGACAGATGGGTTGGACAAAGAATGGAGTGGGAATCAAGTGGACCAGGTTTTTCGGGAGGCCTGTAGCCTGCCCCGTCTTGTCAAGGGTCAGTATCTGTTAGAAAAGGCGGGGTTGGGCTCAATTAGAGAGCATTGATAGAGATTCGTTGTATAGGATATGATAGGCGGGCCAGACTTTTTTTTTTGTAACTGGTCTTTGCCTGAATAACTTAGGCCTGTTTAATCTTATTTAATCAATGAATACATAGAGATCATGTCTGACTATTGGCTTTCAAGCTAAATCCAATAGAAAGCTCCTACATTGATCTTAAGGCATCAAATATTTAGGTGCATTGAAGTATGTCAAATTGCAAGTAATTATGTCTAAGTGTGTCTAAGGTGTCGTTTGGCACCGTGGATTGGAGGGGATTTGAGGGGGTTTCAAATCCCCTAGTTGTTTGGCAACATAAAGTAACTGGGGGTTTCAAATCCCCTCTTCGAGCGGGTTTCAAATCCGTGGTGAGAGCTTGGAATACACCTAAAATCATTTTAATAGTTGCAAGTGTAACATGTGTGTCACTGTACTATCATTGTATTAGGCACATTGCCCACTAATGATGATCAGCACCATCCAAACATTGTCCAGCATTGTCCGAACATTGTTCATGTTAATCAACGATTAAAAATCGTTGGTTAGTCACTCAGACATGATCTTGTGCTTGTGGCCCATCCGAGACTTGGAATTTCATCATTTTCAGGCAAAGCATATATTTCAGCAGGCTTATCACAACTATTGTGTCAAAAATTACATATCTCACTAATTAGAGATATTAAAGTTGATTTAGTAATTAAATTCAAACCCCCATGAATATACCATGCATAGCTACTTTTGGATTAAAGTTTATTCACGATCCAGGGTGCCAAACACACTAGGAGGATTTCAAATCCAGGGAGTATCAAATCCAGGGGGTTCTGAGGGGGTTCTAAATCAACGCTCCCAAACAAGCCCTAAGTGCATTTGAGACCAGTCTTCGGATGCGTCCAAGTCTATTTAAGTGTAGTGTACTTGGATGCACTCAGATGCACTTCTTTTTTAAGAATCGATCAGTTGTATATATTTAACAGACTTGAAAGATATACAACAAAGAACTTCGGATGGGCACCCAAAAAAGATTGACAACCACACATATCATACACTAAAAAACACTAAACACTAAACACAAGAAGAGAATGAGAGGAAGCAGATAGGCCGTTATCCTTTCATAATCGTTTCCAACCCTACACTATCCAGTGTAATCAGTCTCCTCATATCATATGGCAAATCCACTTTGCTAAAGTATCTTGTATTGGATCTTCTACAACTTTCCATCATAATATACACAAGACATGAGAAATCCAAGCCTACCATTCAAACGTCCTACATTGGATCCAGGCTGTATTTGTAAATATTTAATTCCTAGGCAATTAAAAAACCAAACTTACAAAGCTCCCAAGAAGAAAATGTATATGAACTTTCACATGCAATCATTTCTTTCTGCTATCGTTTCACATATATAGAATATCCAACTTTTTTTTTTTAAAGAATATCCAACTTGTGTAAAAGGTAAGGTGTACCATGATATTCACCCGGTATGAAATGCAAACCAATTTACTCAGTGAGTGGGCCACATAAGCTGTCATGCCCCAAAATTCGGGTACAGAGTGTGCACCCTCAGACCCGAGTTTCAGTTCGTAATTCGTACACAAAGTGTATTAATTCCCTAATTAGTTTAATCAGAGCTGATAATTATATTCAATCTAAGTTCCACCATAATCTCAATCACACATACATAACATCTGACAACAATCTACCAGGCATATATAAATCTTGACAACCCTTAAAATAAAATAAAACTTCAAAATTAATCATTTATTATATCATCGTACTATAATTATGTTTATTCCATTCTAATATTGTTTCAATGAAATAATTCATTAAAATCTTAAAATCAATAACAATGTACATTACACGTTAATCAAACTATGCTAACAAACAAATCACATAATTAGAAATTATCTAATGCCGCCACTTTATCTTCAAATAAGTATGACCACGTTTCACATGGGTTGTGTTCAGGTACGGTACATCCTTCTGGTTCTTGCACCACATCATCTGCTAATGACTCCTCTATACGATTTTCCATCAATAAAAAGGTAAGCTGGACAGGTTTAGTGAAATAACCTAGCATGATTCATAATCATAACAATTAAAATAACATAAAAGTGGATGTAAAATGATATGGATGCAAATGATATATGAATGCATTAGATGGGGTGATCGTCCATCTGCTTGGATTGGAGGTTGTCAACCCGCATTCACCCGCTAGGTAGGCTTCCACCTTTCAGTAGGCTTGGGCATAGCCCGCATCTGGTAACACTACCAGGATCAACATTTCTTCCAGGGAGGGCCCCTAGGATCGACCATGCATCATGTAAATGTAATGAATGATGAATAGTATATGAATGTAACATTTTCATATTTGGCATAGTTATCTGGATCAGAATATTCACATATGAATTTAGCGTACAATTATCATAACAAAATACTCAAATCAGTATATCAATCAATCAAATAATCACAAACAATTTATTTTAATTTTTTTTAATGTACCAAAATCTAGGGTTGTTACATTCTACCCCCCTTAAAATAAAATCTCATCCTCGAGATTTAGAAATTAACATCTCAAAATTTTCTTATTTTAATAGTGTTGGTCACGCATACGTTATGTATGGTTTTAAACACTGGATTAATCTCTTAGTTTTACTAGTGGTAAATTTATAAGTATGTAAAATTTTGTCAAAAATAAAATTTGTAGAAAATTCAAAAATTCAAACAGTGAGGGTTGTCTAGAAATAAATATATTTTTTTCCAGTTAATTTGGTTTAAAATTTTTTAAATTTCTACTTTCTTAATTATTTTCTTTTGAAGTCAATTTATTAATCTATGATGTGGCCTTTGAATTACCTTAATTGGACTCGTACTTAATTAGTTATGAGTTTTTTTTTTTTTTTTTTCAAATCATGTGATTTTCATTATTTAACAAAATATGAGGGGCAATTTTTTTTATCGTTATTATTATTATTATTTAATATTATGGGGGTCCTAAGTGGAGTTTCTAAGTTTCAGATATCATAACAATCAATGATTTTATGTATTGCAACTCTCAAAATAACAAATTGAATATTTTAAATTTGGACTCACAGACACAATGTTATTTACAGAATTTTAACATTCGAATCAAAAGTCAGAATGACTTGAAATTTGGAAAGTATGCCATTAATTATATAGTGAAAAAAAAAAATCAAATTAAAATTATTACTTTTATTAAGGTTTTCATCGCTGCTAAGGGCAAAAAATCCTACTGTCCAACAGTTGTTCCTATCGTTTACAGCCTAGTGCTTAAATGTTTATAATTTCTTTACAACTCGAATCATCATAAAATTTTATAGAGTTGTCTAGGGGTATGTACATGACTCAAAAAAATTTTCGGGAATTATTTTGAGAAATAATTTTATCTAGTTTGAATAGGGATACTAAACTAGTCCATATTTTCACTATATAATGTTGAAATTTGTTAGAAAATTAGAAATAATTTTTCTATACCTTGAAATTTGAGGAAGATGTTGTCCTATACCTGAAAAAGGTTCTAGTGAGTTTGATATTTAATTTTTTTTCTTCTTATTTTTTATTTTTTATTTGTAATAAATAAAAAATTTCACCAAATATGGACTTGTGATCCTATAAGAAGGAATTTTTAAATTTTAGTAGAGATTATGGTTTTTTTTATATACTTTATATATATATATATATATATATATATATATATATATATATATATATACATAATATATATATATACACACATAAAATACTTCAAATAGAAATATTTACTTAACCAAAGGTAATTATTAAAATGAAAATTTTTGTTAATTAAATCTATACAAAGCCAGTATGGATAGATTGATTTTCGGTTTGATGATTGTTGTTTATATTACATTTTATTATACTTTAAAATTTCAGATTAGGTTAAAATTTTATTTGGAGATCTTATTATAAGTTTACTATGTCTCTATAAAATCTTAGCTAAAATTCGAACTGTAAAATTTTTAAAATTCCTGCAGTCAGTCCTGTCCAAAATTTGATGATTTATGCCCAGCCTGTACTAGCTCACTAGCACAGTATATTTACTATGAGATTCAAATTTTATTATGATTTTTATCTTAATATAGACTTATCTATCTTCGATCAGGCTTTTGAATCACCTCAATCGGAGTAGTACTTTAATAGTTATGAATTTTATAAGTTGGGCAATTCTTGTTGCCCATTGCTGTCCAGCAGAATTTTGTAAATTAAAATATTTTTAAAATTCATTTCCATTATATTAATCCATCTTAATCTAAATTATATTTAAATAAGAGTATAGAGAATCTAAATTCTTATTTCTACATTTAGCAAAAATTAATAAGAACTTAGTTTTGGGTCTCTAAGTTCATCAATCCATATATCAATCAAGAGGTATATCGTAATGAAATGTTTCTAATTTCAAGGGTCTACAATTTATGAAATTTAATTGGGTACATAACCTATAGGTCGTTCTAAGTTTTAGAAAAGACCACTCTCTGATACCATTCTGTCACGCCCCGAAATCCGGTTACAAAGTGTGCACCCTCATACTCGAGTTTCAGTTCGTAACTCGTACACAAAGTGTACTAATTTAATTCTTTAATCAGTTTAATCAGAGCTGATAATTATATTCAATCTAAGTTCCACCATAATCTCAATCACACATATATAACATCTGACACCAATCAATCAGGTATATATAAATCTTGACAACCCTTAAAATAAAATAAAACTTTAAAATCAATTATTTATTATATCATCGTACTATAATTATGTTTATTCCATTCTAACATTGTTTCAATGAAATAATTCTAAATAATTCATTAAAATCTCAAAATCAATAATAATATACATTACACGCTAATCAAACTATGCTAACAAATAAATCACATAATTAGAAATTGTTTAATGCCGCCACTTTATCTTCAAATAAGTATGGCCACGTTTCACATGGGTTGTGTTCAGGTACGGTACATCCATCTGGTTCTTGCGCCACATCATCTGCTAATGACTCCTCTGTACGGTTTTCCATCAATAGAAAGGTAAGTTGGCCAGACTTAGTAAAATAACTCAGCATGATTCATAATCATAACAATTAAAATAACATAAAAGTGGATGTAAAATGATATTGATGCAAATGATATATGAATGCATCAGATGGGGTGATCATCCATCTGCTTGGATTGGATGTCGTCAACCCGCATCCACCCGCTGGGTAGGCTTCCACCTTTCGGTAGGCTTGGGCATAGTCCGCATCTAGTAACGCTCTACCAGGATCGACATTTCTTCTAGGGAGGGTCCCTAGGATCGACCATGCATCATGTAAATGTAATGAATGATAGATAGTGTATGAATGTATCGTTTTCATATTTGGTATAGTTATCTGGATTAGAATATTCACATATGAATTTAGCATACAATTATCATAACAAAATACTCAAATCAGTATATCAATCAATCAAATAATCACAAACGATTTATTTTAATTTTAATGAATTATGAGACAAGTTGGGTTAATCACCTGAGTCTGGTAGTGTAGAATCTACAAGGTAATTTGGTTTGTTGGAATTCAAAGATCCTATCAGTTATATCAACAACATTATTATTAATATATTTTTATTACATGGTGGGGCCCACCTTTGATATACAGCCTAGATGGTCAAATCTTAAATAATCAAATAATTAAAATTATATGTTTATATAAATTTAATTATCAAGATTTAGATTTTCTTTTTAAGATCCTGAAATTGAATGTTAAATAATTAATTGGGGTAGCCCACCGGATGATTAGATCATTCAGATTCTTAAGGTATTATCATGTTTTGCCTCTACACATTAGATGGATGGTGTCGATCTAACCACACATATACCGATGGCCCATCTCAACCTTTTACGCCAAGTGATACCAACACTTGTGTAAAAATCTACGATTCCTTTATTAAACACTTTTTGATCTGACTAATGTGGCCTATCTGATTGTCAGATTGATCTAAAAATTATGGCCCTTGTATATTTTGGTCTTAAGGATCATATGATCCGTACAGATCTATCTTAGCACAATCAGATTTCATTCATTCAATATATTCTTAAAATATTACTAACTAGATCTGAAATCATAAAAACATTACTTTATTAAAATTGACTCTACACACCTATACGATAATGGTGTGGATGACCCACACCATCCATTGTATAGAACAAGAAGAAATTAACAACATAATAAAAAATTAAAAAGATTTAACGATTAGAACTTACCTGATCGAGTCTTCTTAGAATTTCCTCTTCCTTTTACTTTAGGGTTTTCTATATCTTTTTTTTTTTTTTTTTGCAGAAACCTTCCGTATAAACACGACTTTTTCAAATGGTCAGGCCCCTCCAATGCTGTCGAAATGGACAGCTTCATCATGATCATAATAGCGGTTCCCACCTTCTAGGGACCCCCGCTCATCCAGATAGCTCCGACGCACATCCGGGTCTGCTCCATTAATTTCGAGCAAATACATAAACACGACTTGAACCCGAGACCTCTCTCTCTGATACCAATTTGATGCAGGACAATCAACCACTTGCTCTAAAAGCTCGAACTGTTAGAGTATGGTGAATTAATCCCTTTATCTCATAGCCCAGGCCCCACATCTCATGGGTTTTAAGACCTCGGCCAACCCCCTTCGTGGGCCCCAAATCACATGGGCCGCCCACCCCGAGTGTGTCCCCGCATCTCACAGTCAACCCCGCTCGAGCCCGGTGTGAAATGCGCATTAATAACCCCTCCAAATGGCCAGGTTTGTAAGACAAATTAAGTATTTTATTATAATTTTGGAATGTTGTTTAATTATTTCTTTATATATAAATCTGCATGCTACTTGTTTGAAAAAATGCTTCAACCGAGACCGTCTTTTGAATGAGTGCATCATTACAGTTTTTGCATTTATGTATTTCTATTTTGTGGTTGAATAACAATATAATTCTAATTAATAATTTTATATTTCAATTTTTGTTGAAACTTTAATAACTTAAATAAAATATTATTTTACTATTATTTAATTTAGAAATTTATGTGAAATAATGTACAAGAAATTTTAGTTTCAATTCCAAAATTTTGAAATTATTATTATTACTCCAAGAATCGATCCTTAAATTTCTCTCTCAATTAAGAATGTCTTTACCAATTCAACTATTGACTTGTTTTTATTTTTTATGTAAAAATAAAATTTTTAAATATTTATTTTAATGTACCAAAATTTAGGGTTGTTACATAAGCACCCTAAGTCATACCATCATTTGTCCATTATTGATCTGAAGTTGTCCTGTACTATTAGTGGATCATCCTGGCTTTCGAGATATATATTATCATTGTGCCATCCACCTTTTTCACCGACGGTATATCTCACATTAGAAGGGAAGATATGGTTGTGTTCCTACAAATGCTAATGGGAACGTGTCTACTAATCACATATCGGTCCACCTATTTCAGGAAGTGGAATATCTTACATTAGAAGGAAAGATATAGTTGTGTTCCTACAGTGGGAACCTGTCTTATCAGATCTAGGCCATTCATCAGATCATCATCATCATCTAAGCCTTATCCGAATTAAATTGGGTCAGCAGGCCATTCATCAGATGGGTCCTATTTATTATGTCATATGAACAAAATCTGACTGGTCCAGTCTTCATGCGGACCACGTGTACTCTGAATTCGGGAGTTGGTCAACTACCCTAGCCATCCATATTTTTTAATGCATGGCTAAGGCTAGAAATGGGCTGGGTTAAGCAGTCTGGTTTTCAGTCCCAGCTGGATAGTATCGGGCCTGAAGCAGGCCCGTGAGTGGGACTAGCCTTATTTATTAGTGGGCCCAACATGGGCCTTGCATTATTCGCCTCCCCCACCCATTACCATACCTACACATGATCCATATATTCAGTGTTCTTATCAGCTGTTTTGTATGTTCATGGTGGGGCCCATCAGATGAAAATTTCACCATTATGTTATTCGCCCATGACATATCATTATCGTAACATAAGTGCATCTTAGTCTGTCACTATCATGGCTGTTACATCTATGCGCTGGCATAACCGCGTTTTGTGGCCACCCTTTTCAGCTTTTTCCGCCCGACGTGCTTTAGGGTCCATTTTGGTCACATAGAAAGAAATTCGGCAACATTTACTATATTTGTAGTCCATGAACATCTTTATACATGGCCCACCTCGGCGATCTGCACCGTTTTCTACTGACGGCCCGACTAAAAGTGGCCCATAATTCCAAACATGTCTTCTCAATGGACTTTGGGCTTGTCAAACACGGTCTGCAGGCGTGGCTAGATGGAAATCATGGTCAAATTGGGCCCGGTAGCCTCAGCCCAATCCATGTCCAGTTCTCTTTGGGTGGTGGATCTGGTCTGGACTTCGGCATGAGTTTTGTAGCCCAGCAATTAATTGGGCCAGGCTTCTATTTGTATATGGATGAAGGCCGAACAAGATAGCCTGGACCAGGCCGACTTATCTAAGGCCTTTGCTGCATTTTTTTTCCCTTTTCAGGAGCTTCTCATGATAGACGCTCCTCAGTTCCCTTTTTCTCCTAGGAAGTCTGCATGTAAATTGGTTTCACATATTGAATAGAAAAGCCAGTTTTTCTTTTTTTCTTTTTCTTTTTTTTTTTGTTAAAAATAAAAAATAAAAAATTAAAAACTAAAAATAAAAAAAAGAAGAAGAAGAAGAAGAAGAAGAAAGCCTGGACCAGGCCGACTTATCTAAGGCTACATGAATGGGTACTGATCTAGCGGGCCATGCCTGGGCCCACCTCTAGATAAGGTGCTTAATTTCTGACTAATGGTGTTTTAGCACCATGGGCTAGGCAAGTTGAGAACCCACTGGATGACTGGTTCAAGTCTGTTATGGGCCTGAGGCCTGATGGACACTACAATTAGGGTTTTCCTGCAATTCACCTACCATTTTCCGTCTGAAGAAAAAAATGCACTGAATCTTTTTCAATCTCACGTAAAGGAGAAGATTCCCATTCACATTACGTGTTGAAAGGGACGGAAACCCTCTCAAACGCCTGTTTTATGAATATGGAGCTCTAGGGCTCCACTATTCTGTTATATGTAAAATCAACTCCGTCCATCAGGTGCAATCCTACACAATCGGCCTTGCGTCGAAAAATCATCCAGATCCACAGTACAGGGAACAATGGAGATGGGATGTAAACCATTGGTTTTTATGTGGGGCCACCATCGTGTGTATCCTTCATCAAACTTGTTCATCAGGTGAGATTTACCAGGATGAGTGGAGGTCCAAAACTCATGTGGGCCACTGAACTTAGCGGTTTTAGATACAACTTTATTTTTGTTCAATGGTGGTCCATCTGTGATTTTTATCAGCTTCATATTTTAGGCGATATTTTATTTTGTATTTAAGGTGAAAATAAGAGGTGCCACCTGATGGATGGATTCGATTCTTCATTGGGCCATGTTGAGCCCTTACTCATGAGTTAATGGTACACAGAAGAGTTTCAACGCGAAGGTCATCGGTTCAAGTGCCCATCGTAGTATGTTTTTTTTTTTTTTTTTTTTTTTTTTTAACTTGAACTTTCATTTCATTTCATCTATATTGCTGTACAAAGTGTGGACCTACTCAGGCTTCCCCGGGGAAAAGACCCTAGGAGAGCCTATCTTAACTCGAAGTTAAAACAGCAGACTATCTACACCTCAACCCCTATACACCCCTTCTAGATTCCCTAATAGCACCCAACCCTTCCCAAATAGCACCCAGCCCCACTTTATCTAGGAAAATCAGACTCCTGATTTGAGGGGGAGGTCCACTTGAGGGGGAGCCGTTACCTGCCCAACAACAGAGTTGATTTGGTGCTCACCAAACCATCAGTAGGAGCATTCCCTTCTCTAGGGACATTGTAGTATGTGGTTGTGAGTGTGTGTAAATAAATAAATAAGGATTTAAATAAGGATTGGATTTTTAAGTAACCAACATGGAGGGACCACCGAGATTGGCTTTCTTTCTTTTTTTTGGCATAAAGTGTTGTAGACGATTCTGGTGACGTTGAAAGATATGTGTATAGATTGATCCGTTGATTGACCTAACAAAAGTACTTTTAAAGGTACGTGGCTCAATTTCAAATCAAACATGTGATATTCTATGGCCGTGTGGACCGTAGACCGACTGCCGCGAATAGCGGCTATGCCTGATCCGTGACGGTCCCGAAACACATTCACTTGGTGGGTCCACTAGTCAATCAGAGTATAAATTTTGCATTAGTTGGACAATTGCTATAATATGATTGGTGGTTGTGGAAGCAGGCGGGCTGGCACGCACTCTATGAAAATAGACAGGAATGATATTGGATGAGAGATCACTGGTACATAATAGATCTCGGATCTATGGACGGCAGAATCAATAGAGCCACATGACTCATGGGTCAAAGTAAATGACCGTAATATTGATAATAAGCAAGTGTATGAAGATTCGAGGGAATTGATTACAGAGAGGGAAGGTGTTAGGAACCCCTTTTTGCCCGCAGTCGTCCAGTCATTAATTTGTGCGATTCAATTCCAAGATTAGAGGCACATGAAGCAAAAATCTCTTATTGTGATTGTTGTTTTCTACACTAGGTGCGCGAGTGTGCTATATTAATAGAAATTGCAACTTCAATTCAAACCGAACAATAATAACCCCAAGTGTCAAAATAGGCAGACTAGTAGTATATGACCAAGACCTTGAAAAGATCGGTTGCCTATTCAGTGTTCACTCCCCAAGTATAGGGTTGTGATGTAGTAATAAACTCGGTGAGACCGAGGTTGAATCCACAGGGACTGAAACCTGTACGTATTCTGAAACTAAGTAGAACTAGAACTAGATTAAGATGAAATCTAAATCAAACATAATTTGAGGAAAATTTGTGAAGTATTAATTTAAAACTTAAGAGAAATTCAGAGAAGGAACACTAGGGATTCAGAGGATCCACTTGTAGAGATCAGGGAGATCTTATACCTGGATTAAAAATCAGGAAAATTAACTGAACTGCCGTTGATATAGTTTTCAAGAGATGAGAGGTATATGAATTAGAATGGATTCCATCACCAAACCATGCCCAGGAGACAAAGTAAACAACAGAATTAAACTAATTACCAACCAATCAATAACGTATGAAGGTTAGGAAGGGTACCGACATCCAACCATGCCCAGGAGACGATGGTGAACAACAGGGCTTCCTGACGTCATAAATATAAAAAGGAAAAGAACATGCTAAAAGTCATTGCAGACCCATTGTAATTTCAGTCACAACAGACCATTAAAGACTAAAAACATTCCCTTGGATCAAACTATAATCAATATCAATTCATAAATTAAAATTAATTAAAGGCATAAAACAGAGTCTCCCTTCATGCTACAAGCTTCACCTCTTAGCCCTAGCTAAGAGGTTTAGCCACCCATGAGTGGACTAGATCTCATGAATTTAGAAGAAAAACAAATAAAAAAATATCAACTATAAACTCTTCCTGTCTCTCCCTTTGCTCCAGTCGTCGATCCCCCAGATCACGTTTTCTCTCTCCCTGTTTATAGCTCTCAAGGACGGTGGGGAGGAGCTTTTCGCACCCAGAAGCCGTGAGAAATTCGAATCCGTGCAGCAGAAGGTAGTTCGGGACTTCCTTCCGCAGCAAAACGCAACCGACTGTGTTTGGAATAGGATGTTCGACTACAGGGGCTGCCAGTGCAAGATCTGAGCCGTTCAGCCCAGTAGCTATGATTGGTTGGTCCAGAGGGAGATTTTGAACCGTCAAGATCGCTGGACCTCTTCTCCACGCGTGCAAAATGACCCGCAACGTCCGGGTCTCTAACGTGCTGTAACAGAACCTGCGTAAGTCATCTTACGCTGATGTGTTGGTGAGGCCATCATCGGTATCTGTTGAAGAATCCAATCCATCCATCAGATTTCTCTTGGAATTTCAGTTGGAACGGTGTACTTTTTTTCTTTTTTTCTTCTTGATGAAACCCACAAGATTTCCAGTGCACCGTCTATCCTTAATTTGAACGGACAAAATAAGATCCTCGCTCTTGCTTAGAAATTTTTCACCTAGGTCATGGTTATTGGACCTGTAGAACCCTGATGGACAGTTCAGATCAGAACAACGCATCATGATGGTGGCCCACAGTGAAAATTCGCAACCTCTGTTGCGAGACAGAGGTTTGGTTTCCGCACCGTCAAGATCGGTGGGTCCCACATTGATGTCTATGTAAAAATCCACCCCGTCCATTGAAATTCTGGCGAAAAACGAGTAAGAATTGACTGGTTTCAGATTGGATTCCACGTGGCCCACTGACTCTTTCATTCCACCTCGTCCATATTATGTTCAACGGCCAGGATCTTCTGATAATATTGCATGGGGTAAAACCGCCACCTAGGCGTTGGTTATGGCCCCCCTATGGATCATATGGACGGATCAGATCATCAGTTTTCATGATGGGTGGGGTCCACTAAGGAAACCCAAATCGGACAGGGAGCATCCCTGCCTCTTTTGAAAAATTATTTAAAGAGGCATCGGTCAGCAAGTGCTGACCGATTTCTTGAGTTCTGGTACTCGTCCCATGCATATGTGTTGTGCACACACTCTATGCAAAATGGGTCCCATATTGATGTATATGAGACATCCTCTCCGTTCATCTATTTTGTAGCCTCAATTAAGGCGCTGAGTCCAAAATTGAAGATATCCAAGGATCAGGTGGGCCCCATTTAAGGATTTAAGGGGCTGATCTGTTCGTTGGGCCACTTCCACAACGATCTAATGGATGATTTTTGACGTGTACGGTTAATTTAAGGTCATCAGGCCGTGTATGAAGTTTTGTGCCGAACGGATGGTGGGAACCCTGTGATCTTGCATTTCGGACCCTTTTTTGGCCACTTGAACTTCAGTTTCTCGATTTTCTCGGATCTCTGGCGTGTAAATTCGTCGATCTTGGCCCCATGAGGTCCATCCCTTGCCTTGGTGCCATCAGTACCTTAACTTCACGCTTTTATCCTCCGATTTCAGTCCAAGTTTGTAAATACGCCCTTCATCACAAACACGATTAAAACAGGCTATTAGACGGTACTATGTTCGTAAAATCAGGCAATTATTGGGGTCTGATATGCATTATTTGACCCTCAACACAACTCCCAACCAGCATTTGCTAGTCCCGAGCAAAATATGCGAAAAATAAGTTGAGAATTATGGGACAATTTTTATAAACTTAAGTGATTTGTAAAATAATCTGGATATGAGAATTCTAAGATTCATGAATGTTGAGTATTACTTTCTCCTGGACTCAAGCACACGGTAAACTTTATAACCAATTTCAAAGTATTACTCCACCAATTAGCAAGTTTCTAAACATTAAGATCCATGGATGTATAGTGTAATCTCGGCTTAACAACATTAAGAAATCCAATTGTCAATTTCCATGATAACGTTGATAATCTAAAGAGCATTCAAGACAAACCAAAAACAAAACATGCCTCATACACCTACCAACTTTGATTTGATTTTTTTTTTTTATTATTTTATTATTTTTATTATTATTAGAATGTCAAGAGGGGAATCAAATTATCACCTATAGGGAGCAAACCTATGGTGAAATTAGTCGTCCAACTCTTTTCAACTGTTAACCATGGGTAATCGAATCCACACCTATAGGGAGCAAACCTATGGTGAAGATTAATTGCCCAACCTTTTCAATTCTCTCTTTTTTTTTTCATGATGGCAAAATATTTCAGGCCGGTTCCTTTCATGCTCAGTGATTACCAAGTTAATCCTTCAATATGGAACTGAAACCTTAATGTGTAAGCGAGATGTGATATGTGAAATCATGGCTCAATCAATGTTTACAACTTCTAATCATGGATTAACAATTCAAGCTTAACTGTGAAATCTAACAGACAACGGAATCTAAGAGTCACAAATTACCAACATCACTTATCTTGTAATTCTAAATCAAAGATGGCTGTCAAAATCACTTCGAATTCACAAGAAATTTCGAAAAAAATTTAAAATTTTCACAATTTTTGCTCAAGACGAAGAAAACACTGATTAGATAACCTAATCTCCCACCCCCAACCTAAAAGCTACATTGTCCTCAATGTAAAAGATATGAGCATGGAATGCACATGGGACAACAAACGTAAATGTGAAGTGATGGAAAGATAGTACCTGAATGATGAATTGAGAGAGA
Organism: Magnolia officinalis; assembly: GCA_021015155.1. Taxonomy (NCBI): domain Eukaryota; kingdom Viridiplantae; phylum Streptophyta; class Magnoliopsida; order Magnoliales; family Magnoliaceae; genus Magnolia; species Magnolia officinalis. The sequence goes on from JAJHSJ010000011.1 coordinate 58,282,852, forward strand.
CTTTCCAAGAGATCGCAGCATGGAAGCCGGCTAGCACGAGAGAGATAACAACACAAAAATAATAACAAAAATAAAATCCTACCTATACCACTTTCGCAGGTGCTCTCGATTGCATTTAGCATATGCAACAAGCCTTTAAACCCCTAGGTTGCCCCTAGTGGACGAGTTGTAGTCTCGTGAGGGTTTGCAGTAATGTTACCCACAAACATTGAACTAACAAATTAAGAAAAATGGAACGGCATGAAAAAGCTGGGTTGCCTCCCAGGAGCGTTAAGTTTACCGTCTATCTTAAAACAACATAAAGGAAACTACCCTAATCCTAAGAAAGCAGGGAAAAACTACTCAGTCATGCCGCAAGGTTCCTCTTCTGGCCAGTATCGTGATAAATTTCTCAGTAGGTTTCTTAACAGGATCATCCAAAAGGCCTTTTTGCAATAGGCTTGGATGCCCTGGAGCATGACATTCCAGAGAAACTTATGTACCTCATCAAAAATTTGTCGTTGATTTGCCTGAGGTATCCAGAGTATATACGATTCACCTGCGACAGAAGAAGTTTCGAAGTTAGTATCCCATGGTGAATCAGAGACTACAAGTAGATCAAATTGAGAAAAATTTTCAAGACGTGGTGTAGTTTCAACACATTCCGAAGTATCAGACTTCGGTTCAATTTTTAGCTCCTCCTCCCTTAATGGTAGACATTTAGGATCAGGGGAAGAAGGGGCTTCAGAATAAGGGTTCTCTCGATCAGTGATGTCTACCGAGATGTCGTCTTGCAAGGCATCCACTTTATCGTTTAACATGGGATCGTTTGAATCTGTAAAGTGTGCCAAGCAATCCCAAGAGTTAGGAAGTTTAGCTGAGTGTAACTTATTTTCCATATTGGAGCTCGTACCAAGGAATCCATCATCCTTGACAGCGGACGGATGTATGCTCTCTTGTTCCAGTCCAACACAGACAGATTGAAAATCAATAGGGGAAGCATCGATGTGATCACTTTGTTCATTGAGACTACTCAATCGAGGCGTTGAATTATCAAACATGTACAACTCAGATGGTGGCCTCAATTGAGTCGTTTCAAATTCCAGGGTCGTAGCGGGCAACTCGTCCTTCTCCTGAATCATATCATCATTCAATTAAAGGGAATCGTCCAAACATATCTCACAAGAGATAGACGGGTCGGTTGTAAGGAGCTCATCCACCTGTAGATCAGACATGTCAGGTGAGTGGAGTAGCTTATTATGACCGTTCTCTTCATGTACTTCTTGATCATTGACCTGGACCACACTTGAGATTAATTCCAGGGGAACTGTGGCTGCACATTCAGGATTGTCATCCCAATATTCATCATATTCTAGTTCAGCGCAGTGCACATTTGGGATGGGATCACTTTCCTCACATTCTACACCTAGAATGGGTTGAGGTTCGCATAAACTAACCTCTTCTTCATCATTGGAATCTAGTGTGTCATGTGAGTGAAGTGTGTCATCATCATTATATTTGAAAGACAGCCATGTATCTTCACCATTCTTTTGAACAGTCATCGAGATCGATTCATCGGCAAATTGAACTGTATGCTCATTAATGGAATCCAACTCATTCCAAATTTCAGAATTCTTCAAAAGCGAGTTGGGATCACTTTCCTCGCGTTGTATTTCTGGAATGAATTGTGGCTGGGATGACCGAGCCTCCTCTACCTTATCAAGGCGCGAATTAAGCGCTTCCAACGATTTTTGAATTTCTGCGAGATAGGCTATGCTATGTTGAATTGAATCCTGCGGGCTCTCAAAGGTAGGGAATCCAAGAGAATAATCATTACATGTTGTTGGTTCATCTTCCCAGTTTTGATGGTTCCATTGGTTATAGTCATACAGGTCATCGGTCGGGAGTTGATACGCGTTATCATTCCAATAATCACGTACTGTTTTCTTAACTCGTGGAATGCAATTATTTTCCCGTAGATAATCACCGAAGGACTTCTTAATCGGTGTAGCATCATGTTTCGATTGGTTGAAGTAATTTTCAGAAAATATTTGAGGCATAGGCTGTTTTCCATCATTATCATCATACATAAAAAAATTTTCCCAAGATTCCTTAGCTATCTCAGCATATATACGTTCCAACTCTTGCATAGTAAAACCCTAATTCTGAATCTACTCCTAAGAAAAATAAAAGAAAAGATCCTACAACAGTATGGAAAGTAAGAGGGGAAGAAGTTAAAAAGAAGTTACCAGGTTAAAGATTCCTAAGTTAAAACCTGCAAAACAAAACAACCCAAGTTAGTATCTAGGAGATAAGTCCTAATCTAAAAAGTAGAGAAAGTAAAGAAATCTGGACGACGTTACCAATTTAGAAGATCTAACAATCAACCCTACAAAACAGGAAGGTTAGTTCTAAGAATTAAATAGAAGGAAAAATATGAAACTAAAGTTAGTAAAGTCCTAATCTTAAACTAATTCTAAAACCAGTTAATTTCAAAAATACGTAGCCGTCAGTCCCCGGCAACGGCGCCAAAAACTTGTTCACTCCCCAAGTATAGGGTTGTGATGTAGTAATAAACTCGGTGAGACCGAGGTCGAATCCACAGGGACTGAAACCTGTACGTATTCTGAAACTAAGTAGAACTAGAACTAGATTAAGATGAAATCTAAATCAAACATAATTTGAGAAAATTTTGTGAAGTATTAATTAAAACTTAAGAGAAATTCAGAGAAGGAACACTAGGGATTCAGAGGATCCACTTGTAGAGATCAGGGAGATCTTATACCTGGATTAAAAATCAGGAAAATTAACTGAACTGCCGTTGATATAGTTTTCAAGAGATGAGAGGTATATGAATTAGAATGGATTCCATCACCAAACCATGCCCAGGAGACAAAGTAAACAACAGAATTAAACTAATTACCAACCAATCAACAACGTATGAAGGTTAGGAAGGTACCGACATCCAACCATGCCCAGGAGACGATGGTGAACAACAGGGCTTCCTGACGTCATAAATATAAAAAGGAAAAGAACATGCTAAAAGTCATTGCAGACCCATTGTAATTTCAGTCACAACAGACCATTAAAGACTAAAAACATTCCCTTGGATCAAACTATAATCAATATCAATTCATAAATTAAAATTAATTAAAGGCATAAAACAGAGTCTCCCTTCATGCTACAAGCTTCACCTCTTAGCCCTAGCTAAGAGGTTTAGCCACCCATGAGTGGACTAGATCTCATGAATTTAGAAGAAAAACAAATAAAAAAATATCAACTATAAACTCTTCCTGTCTCTCCCTTTGCTCCAGTCGTCGATCCCCCAGATCACGTTTTCTCTCTCCCTGTTTATAGCTCTCAAGGATGGTGGGGAGGAGCTTTTCGCACCCAGAAGCCATGAGAAATTCGAATCCGTGCAGCAGAAGGTAGTTCGGGACTTCCTTCCGCAGCAAAACGCAACCGACTGTGTTTGGAATAGGATGTTCGACTACAGGGGCTGCCAGTGCAAGATCTGAGCCATTCAGCCCTCATAGCTATGATTGGTTGGTCCAGAGGGAGATTTTGAACCGTCAAGATCGCTGGACCGATCTTCTCCACGCGTGCAAAATGACCCGCAACGTCCGGGTCTCTAACGTGCTGTAACAGAACCTGCGTAAGTCATCTTACGCTGATGTGTTGGTGAGGCCCATCATCGGTATCTGTTGAAGAATCCAATCCGTCCATCAGATTTCTCTTGGAATTTCAGTTGGAACGGTGTACTTTTTTTCTTCTTTTGATGAAACCCACAAGATTTCCAGTGCACCGTCTATCCTTAATTTGAACGGACAAAATAAGATCCTCGCTCTTGCTTAGAAATTTTTCACCTAGGTCATGGTTATTGGACCTGTAGAACCCTGATGGACAGTTCAGATCAGAACAACGCATCATGATGGTGGCCCACAGTGAAAATTCGCAACCTCTGTTGCGAGACAGAGGTTTGGTTTCCGCACCGTCAAGATCGGTGGGTCCCACATTGATGTCTATGTAAAAATCCACCCCGTCCATTGAAATTCTGGCGAAAAACCAGTAAGAATTGACTGGTTTCAGATTGGATTCCGCGTGGCCCACTGACTCTTTCATTCCACCGTCCATATTATGTTCAACGGCCAGGATCTTCTGATAATATTGCATGGGGTAAAACCGCCACCTAGGCGTTGGTTATGGCCCCCCTATGGATCATATGGACGGATCAGATCATCAGTTTTCATGATGGGTGGGGTCCACTAAGGAAACCCAAATCGGACAGGGAGCATCCCTGCCTCTTTTGAAAAATTATTTAAAGAGGCATCGGTCAGCAAGTGCTGACCGATTTCTTGAGTTCTGGTACTCGTCCCATGCATATGTGTTGTGCACACACTCTATGCAAAATGGGTCCCATATTGATGTATATGAGACATCCTCTCCGTTCATCTATTTTGTAGCCTCAATTAAGGCGCTGAGTCCAAAATTGAAGATATCCAAGGATCAGGTGGGCCCCATTTAAGGATTTAAGGGGCTGATCTGTTCGTTGGGCCACTTCCACAACGATCTAATGGATGATTTTTGACGTGTACGGTTAATTTAAGGTCATCAGGCCGTGTATGAAGTTTTGTGCCGAACGGATGGTGGGAACCCTGTGATCTTGCATTTCGGACCCTTTTTTGGCCACTTGAACTTCAGTTTCTCGATTTTCTCGGATCTCTGGCGTGTAAATTCGTCGATCTTGGCCCCATGAGGTCTATCCCTTGCCTTGGTGCCATCAGTACCTTAACTCCACGCTTTTATCCTCCGATTTCAGTCCAAGTTTGTAAATACGCCCTTCATCACAAACACGATTAAAACAGGCTATTAGACGGTACTATGTTCGTAAAATCAGGCAATTATTGGGGTCTGATATGCATTATTTGACCCTCAACATTCAGCCACTCACTCCATGTGTAAGATCAGATCAAATGATATTCAGAGGGTATGATGTTCGTTCTTTGATGATGGGTTGCACCTTTGCCTTTCGTACGAAGGACTTTTTAATACAACTTTTCGATACAGATAAAATGGAATGGGAAAAGAGATTCTTGTAGTTGATCACAGAGGATAGCAACAGAATGCTTTTCCAATGAATGACACTGAACCCAGCGCATCAGCTTAGACTCAAATAACAACTAAAGATTACCAACTACTTTGTTACTGCTACAGATTACATTATGAAATGTAAAAAAGTAAGCTTGAAAAGTAAAGATTACACTAAGGAATGTAATTCGCTTAACAAGGAAAGTAAATATTACACTATAAAATATAAATCAACGGGATAGTTGAAAGAACAATTTGAAAGATAGATTTGGTTTGTTTGGGTTGATATGAGACCATTTTCCTTCTTGCATTCATTTTCTATTTATAGCTTTGATTCAGCCATCTAGATCATTCTCACGTTCTAACGGTTGTTATAGTCATTCAGCACTACTGCCTTCCGGATGCTTCCCATGCTTTAACTGTTGTTGTAACTACTTAGCACCACTATTTGACTTCCTCTATTTCTCCCTTTTGTTGAGATGTGGAGCCACATCTGGACAGGGACGCTCGACCAGTCGAGTGGATTGCTCGACCAGTCAAGTAGCCTGCTCGACCAGTCGACGGTTCGCTCGACTTAAAGTCCAGCGAGCTGCAGTTTTTTTGGGTCTGAGGTGCTCGACCGGTCGAGGCCCATGCTCGACTAGTCGAGGGTCCGCTCGACCAGTCGAGGTTAGAGCTAGGCAAAAAAGACCCAATCCGGTGGATCCAACCCGATCAGAATCGAATCGACGGTCTGGATCGGGTGGACCCATCCAGATCTGAAATCTTTTCGAGTCGAGTTCGGATTGGTCCTGATCCGACCCGACCCCACCAGAAAATCCGATCCGAATGGATCCGGACTGATCCGATCTTACCCGATCTGGAGTAGTTCTTATTGATCTTTTACTTTTTCCTGTGGTATGGTTCGCTTGAGCTTTGAATATGCATCAATTTTGGGTTCAACTTATAAAATGATTTGCAAAAACGAATGGACGACATGGATAAATCACATGCATTCAAGGTGGGCCCCAACGGAGTTTAGGGTGTACAATGATAAGTGAATTTGCTGGTGTACCGCACACACCTATGTAGTTGGCGGTATGCGCTAGCTGTAGCTACGTGTCGTGCCAAGACGAGCACTGACCTCCTCGAGCTCCGAGTTATATGAACAGTTCAAAGGATATCAAAGTTACATGGCCCCACAGTGATGTATTTATTATATCTACACCGTTCATATATTTTTAGGGACCATTATAGAGCATTTTCCAAAAAATGAATAATATCCAAAGATCATCTGGACCACACCACAAATAGTAGCAGATAATGATTTTCACCATTAAATAATTTGTGTGGTCCACATGATAGTTAGATCTATCTTATTTTTTGTCTCAAGCCTTACGACAAGCTCGCCAAATGAATGGGCAGTTTGGATATAACACATAACCCACCATCAGACCCATAAAACTTGCTAACTTCAATACAGCCAGTCACGTGAAAATAAAAAAACTCACTACACAAACATAAGTACGTAGAGAAAGCACCACTTTTTTCATAGTCATGTGGGGCCCACCTTGATGTATATGTTTTATCTAAGCCGTTCATCCACTTTTACATATCATTTTAGGCGTTGAACACAAAAGTATAATATATTGAAGATTGAAGTGGACCACACCATATCAAACGATCCGAATTATACCTAACCCGATCCGACTCGGTTTCCCTGACCGAGTCGGACTCGGTTCGGGTCAGGTCAATCCAGCATCGGATCGGTCCGAGTCAGGCGACCCGGACTCGGTCACGGATCGGATCGAGTTCGGGTCAGATTGTTGGAATTTCGGATCAGACCGAGTTAGGCCAAATCCGGTCTGATTCGGACCGATGCCCAATTCTAATCGAGTTATGCAGATTCATTTCTGGATTTTACACGGACTGTGTAAATTTGAGGTGGTTTTCGCAGAGGTGCGAAAGGAAAGTTGCCTAAACTATAAATAGGGGTCCCTAGGGCTATTCTAGGGTTATGGGAGTTATTCTAAGGTGTATTGAAAGGATATTTTTTCTTTACATTTAAGGGGAAGATGTTAGTATATTGCTTATAATCTCATTTTCTTCATAGTGGAAGTTTGCACCCGTGGTTTTTTTAACCCTTGTTTAGGATTTTTCCACATATATTCTGTCTTGTGGTTTGTTTGGTATGCTTTGATTTTATTTCTAGATTATATTTCTTCTTGTTTATCGTTTGTGGGTGAGACCAGAGATTGGATCTCGGTTCACTAGCATTGTTGACGTGCTGCGCAACAACTGTTATCAAAGCTATTGGTTTAGTTCAAGTGGGAGCAATGACGGAAGAAGGGAAGACTAAAATTGAAAAGTTTAATGGTTTAAACTTTTTCTTCTAGAAGATGCAGGTGGAGGATTATCTGTATTAGGACCACCTTTGTATTCCTCTAGGAGGAAAAGAGAAGAAACCAGAAAAGATGACAGATGATGAATGGTCTTTATTGGATCGGAAGGCTTTAGGAACGATCCGACTCTCTTTGTCTAAGAGTGTCGCCTTCAATATATCCAAGATGAAAACCATAAAAGAATTCATAGAAGCCCTAACTACGATGTATGAGAAACCCTCAACGTCCAACAAGGTTCATCTTATGAAACAGTTATTCAACATAAAGATGTCAGATAGTGGGAGCGTGGTTGAACATCTAAACGAGTTCAATACAGTCACAAGCCAATTGGAATCCGTTGGCATTGTTTTTGAAGACGAGGTCAGGGTGTTATTAATCTTGTCCAGTTTGCTAGACAGCTGGGATGGTTTAGTGATTGCTGTGATCAATTCTTCATGGTCGACAAAGCTGAAATTCGATAATGTGGCCGGTCTAACTCTCAGCAAAGAATCTAGAAGAAAGGCATCAAGAGTTTCGAGGATTCAGTGTCACGCTCCAAACTCGAAAACCGGGCTCATAAAATTCCCGATCGCCAAATCCAGCGCCGATAGCCTCCATAGTACCCCATTCTCGGCTCCCGGCACCCATTTATCAGGTTCTGATCCTGGGATCCTACAAGGAGGATTTTTAACATCAATTTGATTCGTAATAGGCATAACCATATGCATAACCCACGAACAATAACCACAAGAATACTATCACAAAATCCACTATAATAAAAAACTTTAAGGTACAATGCGTATGAAGGAAAATACAAGATAATAATAATAACGGAAACTCCTTAAGCTCGACTGCACGCTCCTACTGCGACTAAGCTATGGCTGAGTCCTGGCGTCACCCGTACGCATCAATCGTGCATAAGCTTATAGAAAGCTTAGAGAGTGGTGTAAGTGTGTGCGCAATATGAGCGTGCTCAGAATGTAGAATCAGAGTAATGCGGAATATGCTGGTGAATCCATGAATGCTAACAGCCGTACCAAGGCTATGCGATGCAAGGCATGAATGCTATCGGTCATACTAAGGCCATGAGATGCAAGATGTAACTCAAGCATATCAATCCTCATCGGGATCCACATAATCATACAACTCATCTCTGGGATATCACAGGGGTCTATTACACTCTACGCCAGCTTATCGACCCTATCCGATCGCACAACTGGGTAAGTGGAAGAGACCTCACTATCCGCCAACCAATATCGGGCCTGACTCGTCGATAACGGATCCATTCCTCAAGCTGGTCAAACTTAACCTACATATTTTTCCCTTCACTCAGGCGGGTAAGGTCACACCCCCTTCCAACCGACTATGACACAGTGGGAGACCCGACCTTCTAGTATTCGGCCCTCGTGTGCTCATATATCCACCGAGTCTAGGCATTGGAACATCCTCCACGGTATCATATGAGTTTGGGGACTTTCACCTTGGGACATCCTACACGGCTCCGTGCTTAAACAAAATTTTCGGTAGTCAATCCTTCCGTCCGCACTATAACTGCGGAGGCTACAGCCCTGATGTCGCTAGGGCAAATAGTAATCACGATCACACAATGCAAGATGCATAAGTCACACAGTCCAGTCATGCATCAAGCCTGCGCATGTTGTGAGCTCGTGTGGGACAACTCCACCTATCAGGGAGTCCCATGAACAACCCGCCCAATGTCATATGCAATGGTCAACCACATCTCATATCAAGCATGCAAATGATGTGTATGGGCATGTATCATGATGCTGTGTTATCACATACTCATAATCGACATCGATAATCGGCCTATATGAGAGGCGGGATCCATAGATGATCCGACAATCTAAACCATAATATGAAGATCGGCCCTCGGCCGTGGATATACCAATTCGATAGCACGGATCCATCCGTATATGGTGATGATGAACTATGCGACATTGATGGAGCCCAACGATTTGGGTTAACCCATAAGAATAAATGATGAGAATGGGCCTAATAAGGCCTAAGAGAAGGTCACAATGTGGACATTTAACCGTCATTGCCCATCAATGTGGACATTTAACCAACATTGCTCCCTAGGAGTGGCCCACATAGAGCCTAACATAAAGTGGGCTCATGGTCTCACACAAAGGTCTCATGTACATCACGATGGGCCTCACTCATGGGCCACGTATGCATTACTTTGGGCCTCACGAAATGGGCCTCATACATCACATCGGGCCTTATCATATGGGCCTCATATGCTACACATCGGGCCTCATTATACGGGCCTCATATACATCTCATTAGGCCTTACTCATGGGTCACATGTGCATCTACACATCGGGCCTCATTATATGGGCCTCATATGCATCAAATTGGGCCTCACTGATGGGCCTCATATGCTACACATCGGGCCTCATATACATCTCATTGGGCCTTACTCATGGGTCACATGTGCATCATATGGGCCTCACTCACGGGCCTCACATATCTTACTTTGGGCCTTACCAAATAGTCCTTATATACCACATCGAGCCTCATCATATGGGTCTCAAATACTACACAATGGGCCTCATACAACAGGTGGGCCTCATATATATTAAGTGGGCCAAATGGGGCAACCCATGATTTAGTAAAACAGATGAACAACGTGGTTCAAACATATTCATCATGGTGCGCCCCACATGCTGATGGGTGGCGTGGTGAATACATATATCATGGCGGGTTCCCACACCACCCTAGACAAATGGACGGCTAGAGAACCACATACATTCAAGCGGGGTCCACGTCCTCAAGCGGATGGACGGTTCATGGTGGGCAAGTGGCTATATAGAGCATATACATCAAGGTGGGTCCCACTTGCCATGGACAGAGCGGATATACAACACATCATCAGGGTGGGTCCCATCAGTAGAAACGGATGGACGGTGGGATACAAAATATACAACATGATGCGTCTCACGCACACTGTCCAGGGACGGACGATGTGGATATAAAACATATACATTACAGTGGGGGCCCACACCATCTGGACAGATGGCAGGGTAGATATACAATTCATACACCAAGGTGGGTCCCATCCCACACGTGCGGCACGTGTGGGATGGCCCATACAAACTGAAAATAGATGGATGATATGTGTGAAACACATACATCACCGTGGGGTCCACCATCCTGGACGTAAGGACGGAGTGGATATAGAATAAATGCATCATGGTGGGTCCCACCCACACGTGAAGGGGTGGGCCACGTCCTCCAGATGAATGGACGGTTTGGACATAACAATACATCACGGTGGAGTCCATCGTCCTTGCCAATGGATGGATGATGAGACCATATATCATGGTGCGTCCCACCTTAGGATGAACGATTGGGATATAACCCATACCTCATGATGGGACCATGGAACTTGCTGCGTCAGTGCAGCAGCAGCTGTAGCTGCGTGAAGATACTCCAGCCAATCCACACCTAAGGTGGGTCCACACGTGTGGGACCCACCAGTCCAGCAAGGTGGACTGACGGCCGGGATATGTACACATGCCTCATGCTGGGACCCACAGAACTTATTGATGTCAGTGGCAGCAGCAGTTGCTGCATCTGGACCCACAACATATGGACAGTGTGGTCTGAGATTAAGCTGATATTTGTATTTTTACCTTCATCTGGGCCTTTCCAAACGGACAGGCAATGGGCCTGCCGCTAGACGGGCAGCAAAGTGGGCCCCATCATGTGGACAATATGGATATAACATGTCATGGTGGGCCACACACCACTCAGAAATTAACAACATGGGCCTCCAAAAAAATCTGGGCAACAATGCATGTTGCAGCCCAAGCAGAAAAAATCCAGCAACATATCCTTCTTGTTCATCAAGGTGGGGCCACTTAGATGGGCCACACATACCCCGATCATGGCCCCAAACGATCCAAACCTTGCATGGAAAAGTGGACAGCAAGGTGGATCTCCCTCATCTAGAAAATGGGACAAGGGGAAACATCCAACAAGGGTGGACGGCTAGATGTGCCTTGCACATCAAGTGGGCCACCCTGATCAGCAAAAATGGGAGAAAATAGGGAAAGAGAGAAAGGAAATGAGAGAATCTGGCCATACACAGAGGGATTTCGCCACTAAGATCCCTCAATAAAGATCTAGTCATACATATTCACATCTTAGGTCCATGCATGCATGAACCCCACAATAAAAAAATAAAAATAAAAATTCTAAGGTAGGGATACCATCCCCACCATAAAATGAAGGTTTAGATGACCTTAGAATGGTTGGGATCATGAGATACATCATGATGGGGTCCATAGAGAATGGCCCCATCATGGGCTAATGCATGCATGTAGGATGGGCCAAGGGCTACATCCAAGGGATCAAATGGGATCCCCCACCATGAATTGGTGGATCCCACATGTCCCATATGAAGAGAAAAGAGAGGATCAAAGAAGAAAGGAGAAATCAGCAACTTGAAAGCACCCACCTTCAAAACTACTCCTCCTTCCACATTAGGGTGATCTAGCACCAAGGAGAAAGAATCAATGGTTAAGATTGGATTTTAGAGGTTGGATGATTGGGTATGAAGCTTCAAGGTGGTTGGAAAATGGAGGAAAGCTTGGACGTTGGATTTTTTGTTTGTTGCTTGGGAGTGAAGAGAGAGAATGAGAGAGAGAGAGAGGGAAGTGATGGGATGAAAATAGATGGAGTGATGGGTGATGGGTAGAGTGATGGAGTTGTAAGAAAGGGATGGGTGGAGAGAGAGAGAGAGAGAGAGAGAGAGAGAGAGAGAGAGATGACTTTGGGAATGGAAAAGGGATGGGTTGCTTGTACTTGTGATATGGTGTGTACTCGAATTGACTTAATTGATTGATGGGATGGGTTATAGAGATTCTCTCAGAATTTGTACATGCTGCGTTTTCCTCTAAATGAACAAGGGCCCACATCTCCTGGCCTGGGTATCGAATCGGTGCGCGAGTCACGACGTTGGAACCGCGGGGACGGCACAGTCGCTAGGATACAAGTTTTGAGTCGAGCCAACTTAGATCTACGGACTGCAACTTAGGATTGCGTGCAAATACTGATTATAGGTTGAGGGTTGCCAGAATTCGACTGGGATGACCGCAGAAGCCTATGTAACGATACGGACTAGGATACGGGCCTTACATTCAGGGAATCCTCTAAATGTTGAAGGAAGAGGAAGATCGCTGAACAAATGAGGCAATAAATACAGATGTTCTAAGTCAAGGAAGAAGTCTAAGGGACCGAAAGACAAAGACGGGTGTTGGCATTGTAGGAAGAATGGACACATGAAATGTGATTTCAGGGCGCTTAAGAAACAAGAAGGAAGCTCTAAAGGCGGGAATGATTCAATGAATCTACCTGAGGAGAGTGACACAGAGGTGTTGATCTTGTCTCTTGATGCGAGGAATGAGTCTTAGGTCATAGACTGGGGTGCTTCATTTCATGCCACTTCGTGTAAGGCAATTTTTTGTGATTATGTGTCAGGTGACTTCGAGAGAGTGTACCTGGGTGATGATGAGCCGTGTAGTATCGTTGGAAAGGGAGATGTTTATATAAGTAAAAAAGATGGAACGACTTTAAAATTGAAGGATGTCAGACATGTACCGAGTTTAAAATGGAATTTGATCTCAGTGGGACAGTTGGTCGATACCGAATATGTGACGACATTCACTAGTGATTCGTGGAAGATCACAAAAGGTGGTTTGGTGATATCTCGAGGCAAGAAGGAAGGTACTTTGTATGTGACTTCAGGATTATATAGTTCACTCGTAGTTGCATCAACTAGAGTAAATGGACAGTTATGGCATCAGAGGTTAGGACATATGAGTGAGTAGGGGATAAAAGTACTATTGTCAAAAGGGAAGGGGAAGCTACCAGGGCTAAAGTCTATTGACTTGGAATTTTGCAAGGACTGCGTGTATATAAGCAGAATAGGGTAAGTTTCAAGAAGACAGGATGCGCTCCAAATATGCATCTGTTAGACCTTATACACACTGATGTGTGGGGACCGACATACGTATCATCTCTTGGTGGTTCACGTTATTTTATTTTCTTTATTGATGATGCTAGTAGAAAACTGTGGGCCCATTTCTTAAAGCATAAATTTGATGTAGTTGATGTATTTAAGAAGTGAAAAGTAATGGTAGAAAACGAGACAAGTAAAACAGTAAAATGTCTCAGATCAGATAATGGGGGAGAGTACTGTGATAAGAGGTTTGAGGAGTATTATGCAGCAAATGGAATCAAACATAAGAAAATGATTTCAGAGACACTGCAGCAGAACGGTGTGGCTGAACGCATTAACAGGACCATCCTTGAGCGCGCCAGGAGCATGAGGCTACATACAGGGTTGCCCAAAACCTTTTAGGTAGATGATGTGATTACTACCCAATATCTCATCAATAGAAGTCCTTCAGCACCATTGGATGGTGGGCTATCAAAAGAAACGTGGACTGGGAAATAAGTGAATCTTGCACATGTTAAAGTGTTCAGTTGCACTTCATATGTTCACATTGATACAGAGTACAGAAACAAGCTGGATGCGATGTCCAGGAAGTGCACGTTTATAGGCTATGGGCAACATGATTTTCGCTACCGCTTTTAGGATGCAGAGAACTAGAAAATCATCAGAAGCAAGGACGTAGTCTTCAATGAAAAAATTATGCATAAGGACAGTGTACAACAAAATAAGGCCAATGAGAAAGAATTCATAGAGTTTGAAGAGTTACCGGGCACGGGTGTTACAGTGCCACAGGATGATCATGCATAGGAGCATTATGAGGCAGAGCCACAGAAATCGGTTGTGAGGAGGTCTACTCGGGAGAGGAGACCCACGGTCCGATACTCACCCTCCTTACATTATCTACTACTGATAGAAAATGGTGAATCAGAATGTTTTGAAGAAGCATTACAGTCAGATACACGGGTTAAGTGAGAGCAGGCCATGGATGATGAGATGGACTCTCTTGAGTCTAATCGTACTGGGAGCTAGTCATTCTACCTAAGGGTAAGAAAGCTCTTTATAACAAGTGTGTTTACAGACTGAAGGAGGAGCATGATGGTTCGAAATGGTACAAGGTTAGATTGGTTGTAAAAGGGTTCCAACAAAAGGCAGATATCGTCTTCACTAAAATATTTTTAGCTGTGGTAAAAATGTCTACAATTCGCATGGTCTTGAGCATAGTGGCTACAGAGGACTTACATCTAAAGCAGCTAGATGTTAAGACAGTCTTTCTTCATGGGGACCTTGAAGAAGAGATATACATGCATCAGCCGACAGGATACGTGGCACCAGGAAAGGAGAACAAGGTATGTAGACTGAAGAAGAGTCTATATGGCCTGAAGTAAGCCTTGAAGCAGTGGTACAAGAAGTTCGACAGTTTCATGTCGGAAAACGGTTATAGGAGATGTCATGCTTACTACCGTTGCTATTTGAAGAAGTTTGATATGTCATATATCATCCTTCTTCTGTATGTTGATGATATACTTGTGGCCGGATTAAGCATGAAGGACATCTCAGATCTCAAAAGACAACTGTCTAGAGAATTTGTCATAAAGGATTTAGGAGCTACAAAATAAATCATAGGCATGAGGATAAAGCATGACAGAGAAAACAAGAAACTAGTTTTATCACAAGCAGAGTACATAACCAAGGTACTTGATCGATTCAATATGGGAGGTGTTAAACCAGTTAGCACTCCATTAGCCAATCATTTCAAGCTTTCTAAGGAGTAAGGTGCGAAGACACAAGAGGAACGAGACTACATGGTTAAAGTCCCATATGCGTCAGCTATTGGGAGTCTCATGTATGTTATGGTAAGCACGAGGCCAGACATTGCTCAAGTAGTGGGAATTGTTAACAGGTTCATAAACAACCCTGGGAAGGAACATTGGGAAGATGTGAGTCGATCTTTAGATACCTGGTAAGTACTAAGGATGTAAGGTTGTGTTATGGAGGATCGAAAATCAAGGTACAAGGCTATGTAGATTCAGATTTGGAAGGAGATATCAACAGCAAAAGAAGCATTACAGGGTATGTCTTTACTCTGGATAGTGTTGCAGTCAGTTAGGTCTCTCAGTTACAAAAGATAGTATCTATCAGTACAACGGAAGCAGAATATGTTGCAGCTACAAAAGCATGCAAGAAGATGGTGTGGATGCAAGGTTTCATGGAATAGTTGGGTAAGAAGCAAACAGATTGCAAGCTGTACAACGATAGTTAGAGTGCAATACACTTGTCTAAGAATTTAGCTTTTCATTTAAGAACCAAGCATATTGACATCAGATATTACTTCATACGTTCGTTACTGGAAGATGGATCGATTGCTCTGGAGAAGATTCATACAACTGAGAATCTTGTGGATATGCTAACCAAGGCGGTCATATGGGAGAAGTTGAAGCTCCCTTCAGCTTTGATTGGTCTTCAGGCTTGAAGACGGAGAAGTAGTACACTCCGAATGTAGAAGACGAAGGATTATGCCAATGTGTCTCCAAGTGGGAGATTGTTGAGATGTGGAGCCACACCTGGACAGGACCGCTCGACCAATCGAGGGTTCGCTTGGCTCAAAGTCTAGTGAGCTATAGTTTTTTTTTTGTCCGACGTGATTGACCGGTCAAGGCCCATGCTCGACCAGTCGAGGTTACACAGATTCGTTTTTGGATTTTACACGGACACTACCAGAAAACAGGGCAAAGGCTACGGATAAAATCCGTACCTAAATACATATGGCTACGGTTTTAGTCCGTAGCACGACCATAGTCGTAGGTGTCGTAACAATAGGTCTAAAACCTATGGCTACGGATTTAATTCATAGCTATAGATTACAATAGCTACAGATATAATCCGTAGAAATCATTTCTGTAGCCAAAAGTATCTACAACTACGGATAGTATTTGTAGCTAAAAGTGCTGCTGCATCCGTAGCAATATGCAGAATTTAATAACAGCTACGGTCAATATCCGTAGTTATTTCCTACATTTAAAAGAGACTGTAATCATTCATTCAATATCACCTGCATAATCATTCATTCAATACAACCTGTATAATCATTCATTCAGTCAATTACAATCATTCATTCATTCAGTCAATTAAAATCATTCATTCAGTCAATTACAATCATTCATTCAATAATGAATCAATTACAATCCTTCATTCATTCAATTCAATTCAATTACAATTACAATAATACTGAAAGTACAAATCTTGGTGAGTCTGTGTGCACTCGCATATGGCAGGTGATTCCTTCATCCACCATAGATAGAAAATGGATGCGAGTATCAATAGTCCACCTGCACATCCGACAGCTATACCGATAACTTCTCCTGCGCATCTTCTGTAATTATATTCGAGGGCGAACCACCACTTGAGGACTCTGTAACATAAAAACAAAGAATCAGTCAATTGAAGAATGATGAAAAATAAATGCAAGTAAAACATAAAATTCCCCTGATGTAAACTGAATTAATGCTCCAAACAGCGTTCATACATTGCTAAAGTACCGTTGAAGCAAGCAATCATTCACTACACCAAACATTCCATAGAAGTACAACAAGTTCAAAAACACCTGCAGATGATTCATACATACCTTATTATAAGAATCAAATACCATAGCATTAGTCAAGTAATGAAAATTTGAAAATACAAAGGGAATCAAGAGTGGTAAAATTGAAAATATGAAGAGAGATGAAAGTGCCTGTAATTGGCAACTTTCAAAGAAAAGAAAAAAGAAGTAACTAATAAAGCAGCTTGTTAAGCCCACGTGCACCTCATACATGGCCACACTACTGGCCTACCACTTGCATGGGAAGTCTGACATGTGCATCAGGTGGGCTCAATGTGAAGAAAACCTAGAGAAAAATCCGCTAGTAATGGGTCACTCTTGGAAGTACGATAGAAGAAAACTAACTAACAAACTCCCAAAGAGGACCACATCCTCTATATATCAATGAAGATAAAAAAGCATTTTTCCAAAACAAACAATTGTTCTTTTTTCTTCTTTTTTTTAAAAAAAAGGGGATATTAGACATACTCAGTGTTGCAGCCATACATTGATATATCTCAAAATATTGCACTGCCCATTTACAAATATTCCTGAATATCATCGATACATGCGACAAGTATCAACGATATCTCAATACAGAATATTCAGTCGCAGTTGAGCACTTGAGCATGAACCAAACATTCTAGCCAAATCAATTTTTAAACTTGATCATTCGATTTAGCATGTGAATTTCACAATCAATTTGAGACGCCTTATATTAACTTGAGAGATGTAACACAAAAGATAACGCCAATGAGTGAACATACCACCACCACGACAAGGATACATATCACTTTCCCTTCACCATTTTTGAAGAAAACCAATTGAGCTGCAAAAACAGAAAAACAAGAACATGAATAAATAATAGCAAAAACTAGTAATCCATAAATATTTCAAATTTCATATAAAGCATAGACCGTTGTCGTAGGTGTCGAGCCAATAGGTCTAAAACTAGTAATCCAGAAACTTGTAAAATTTTCATCAGAAATTTTGAAAGGAATGAATTTACAAAATGGTCCACATTCAACAATCAACATACACATTGCCCAGCTGATGAGTGGATGGGCCTGATTTTTGGACCACATAATTTACATGCTTGGGCCCACCTGATGCATGGCATTAATGTGAATGTCCAATAGATTTGCCCGATAGGTCCATGTGGGCACATGTAAAGGTGTATGTGGACATAAGAAACTCTTGACTTCAACATAAAACAGGAGGGAGAACCCTTCGAATCGATCATGATAATAGAGCAACTATTGTACTCAAATTTTCAATAGTTAAATCCAGTAAATAAACAACAATGATGATTGTAAAAGAAGTTAATCATTCGAAACTCTTTCAACCATATGAAAAGGACCACATCCTTTACAAGGACCGTCCTTAATCTAGTTTCAAGCTTTAAATAAAATGGTTCGGTACAGAAGAGCACCTTTATCTTGTCAACGACATTTTCTTTTGCTACATTTATTGTGTGAGTTGCTCCTAGCATCTTTGCAATGCGAAGTTTATCATCTTGAACATCAACAACAATAATTTCAGAAGCCCCAAATGCCCGTGCTATCTGTAAACAACTGGGAGAAGTAATTTAGTCCTAATGATGTAAACCTGAGACTTAAGATTCTATAAAAACAGAAATGTTATATTATATGCCATCAACTATGCTAAAGGAATTTGAAAAAGAAATATACAGCATTTACATGGGTCGTCACCAGCATCATGGTAGAGTTGTCATCATTATTTTTTTTATTTTTTATTTTTAAAAAAAGTCAAATCACTATCCCAACTAATTTGATCAGCGGCATATGCATTTACATATCAGAAATAATATCCAATTCAACATCATCATCACCTCAAACTTGTCCCAGGTATTTGGAGTCAGCTTCGAGAATCCTTTTCAAAACAGAATCACAAATTTAAAAAAAAAGGTTAGGTAAAACAGAGTATATATCCTCATCCCCTTAGAACATGTGGACAGACGAAACTCTAGATACAAAATAGCCACTTAGCCAATAGAGACTGGCAGCTGAACCAAATAAGAACAAAAAAAAAAAAAAAACTAAAAAAAAAAAAAACAAAATGGACACCAACTTACCTACTACTTGAATTTCTCCATTGCTAATCAGACGCCTCAAAGCTTGTCCTCGAATTCAGAAAGAGGTGTCATCTGCTCCTTCAGACCCCTTCCTCTTTCGGATTGCATCACCATGAAGAACAACGTCACAGACCTCAAAGCATATGCCCCGCATGTTTTCTTTAGCCAATGCTCCTTCCTTTGATGCCCATTGGAACCCAGCCACAATAGAATCCTTGATTTCATTCAGGTACTGAACTCCCTTGCACATGTCAACAACCATATTTGGGCCAGTAGTTTCGGGTCCAAAACACCAGATCTTCTTGGCAAGATCCTTGTCCCACCCGAACTCTTCAAATAGGATCTTTGAGCGAGCTTTTGGGTCATCCCTAGGGCTGATACGCCCCTCGTCAATGGCTTCAACAAGCCCATCTTCCAAGGGACGGGCCTCCGTGTAGAGACGATTGTGCTTGTTAGGGGACTTGCTCATTGCAGTCTTGACTGACTTCTCAAGCACCGTCTCACGGAAATAGACAACAGGATCCGAAACAAGAATCTCAGCCCCGCCCATGAAATCTTCCTGCAAGTCCTTCAAGCAAATCTCGAGGTGGAGCTCTTCACAGATTTCTGCCCCAAAAAGCCCTTAAGAAACCCAGATTTAGGACATACCCCACAAACCTATGCCCAAAACACCTTTTTTTTTTTTCAAAAATGGTGGACTCTTGCCACACCCCATTCATTAATCCCAAAATTAGATTGTACATGTTGATTTGACAAATGCATGAAGTATATCATAGAATTCTTTGCACTCGTGTATATTTACAGATTTGGAAGTAATATTAATTAAACAAGATCTAAAAATACAAGCACACACATTTCCAACACATGGGCCACAACGCTCAGTCCAAACACAACTAAAAACGGGATGCACTCCAGATGAGACATCTTACAAAGTGTTTCTTAACTCAAACTAATTCTCAAACATTAGGTTCACATCTTCCTGCCATCAACCAAAACAAGCATTTCTATTGCACCTGATTTTCTTCCTGCTTATGAAATGGGTTGGCCTATGGTTCAATTTTTGAAACATTGGTCTGTATATGGTGCTGATGTTGTGTTAGTGAGTCTTAGTCACAGATCTCAAACTAGTCTGAGATCATAAGAATGTTGTCCATCTGCATTAACACCTACCCTTTGGTTGGTAAAACCCAAGTAATCAGCTCTCATCATGAATTCAAGCAGAGCATATTTGCATCCCACAACAACTATAATAATAATAAAAATAAAATCAAGCACATACCGTCCATTAAAAAGGGCAACATGTGTAAGCGTGGATTAGCCAGATTGAATTGTGTAGGGCCCTGAAAATTCAAATTGATTCAGAATTAGTCGTTGGTATCCTCATAAATATCGAGTTGTCTAGTATACAGTGTGTGCATTGATCAATGTTGAGTAATATATAGGATAGTCCAAAAGCCGGCTGCCAAGAACTAATTGTCTGTATAAAGAAGAAAACAGTACATGACAAGCCCCAACCAACAAATGACCCATAATAATACCTTTTGAATTACCCGGTACCCATACATCTGAAGGCTCAAAGGTTGAATGCGGCCAGCAAGCTGATTTGCTAGTTCCTTTCTCTGTTCAGGGCTTCCATGCTCAAAAAAACTACAAAGACAAACAATAACCGAGCATTTTTATATCATAGGAAAACGAGTTCATACGACCAAAATGAGAATGAATATAGAGACTACCAGATCACCAGCCCACAGCCTTTTTAAAAAAAAAGATAAAGGAGGGCAGATGAGCATGGGAAAAAGAATGGAAGGTATCTTTACGGGGAAAAGGAAAAAAAAAAATGGAAGGAAACCAATGATTGTTTTTCTAGAAAAATCATACCTTTTGAATAACATAATTGCCAAACACATCCGTCATCAATGTTGGAGCATGTGGGAGAACTTCTTCAAAAGTAGAATAACTAAAAAGTGAATCAATAATCAAAAGCAGCATAAATGACAACAACTAGCATATGGTAGCCACATCCACCATGAGACTTAGAAGTTTTACACAGCTGTAAAATCCTACAAGGAACAAACTTCTCATCTTGCCACTAATCTATCTGAACATCCTCATTTCAGCTATAATCATCCTAGATATTTACAGAGTTGTGTCATTTTTTTGAATGATGGAATTTTATTAATAATCCAAAAAGCCACACAAATAACTGCAATTATAAACAAATTATTGTTGCAAGCTTACCCGGAGGAATCGGACCAACAACAATGTAAGGTTTCTCAAATTACTTGAAGCATGAGGAATCAGACCATTCAGATGGTTTCGTTGCAATGTCAACTCAACCAAATTCTTGAGATTCCCTAATTATGTAGGAATTGTACCCGAAATCTGCTGATTTATAAAAAAATACAAAATTTTGAACATGGTCAAATTACCCAAAGCAGGAGGAATTGGACCAATCAGAGAGAAGTTGAAGATCCTTTTCTTTTTCAAGTAGAGAAGCAACAAGGGAGCTTAATGCCTACAGAATATATGCATTTTCTTCAATACCTCTACCACAAGAACATATGCATTTTCTGACAAACTGCAAAAAAGAAACCATTTGAGGTTATTCATGAAGTAAAAACTGATATAAGATGGACAAATGACAAATGACAAGTGACAGTAAGACCCAAAACACTGCTTCATAAGGTCTTTTTTTTTTTTTTTTTTTGTAATAAGCATCCAAAAAAATCCATTAAATAACATATGCTATAGTTCCTCAGTCTAAGTTGCAAGTGGGACCCATTCTAGAAAAAATTACTGTTAAATCTGACAGGTTTCTCTAAACTTTTCTCAACATTTCAAAACAGGCGATGGACAAATGGTTATGAGCTTCTATTCAGCGAAATTTTGAGTCTTTAAGAACATCCAATGAAAATAATGTATCGAATCCACTGTGACTTACTTCTTGTACTAAGCCTTTGTGCCTTCATCAGATTACCAAGGATGCTATGAGCATCAATCTACCAATAAGGGGAAGATCTGCAAATAGTAATTTCAATGCATCTACAATAAAAGAAGGAAACTAAATGATAAAACAAAACAAGGATTCACCAAGCGAGGGTTCAATGCAAGAGCCTGGTGACAACACCGGGCTGCCTCATTAAGTCTTCCTTTCCTCGTATATGCACTAGATAAATTTGACCACGCATCATAGAAATGGCGAAGCTGCAAATCATAAAGAATAAACAATATAAATATGCATATATATGTATAACAAAAAGCAGATAAGAAAGGCAGTTTTGTCCTCTAGTCAGTGATAAAGATCAACAAAAAAGGGAAACATCATAAAATGTCTCCTTGCAATACTTAACACAGAGAAAATCATAATTAAATAGTTGAATCAAGATAAGATCCAATAGATAAAAAAGGAGGATCATAGATGCATTCTTTTGTTTCTAATTTGTGAAAAAACAAACAAAACCATCTAACTCATAAGAGAGAAGAGAAAACTGAGTCTTTTCCTCTAAATATCAACTAGGCCTAGCAATGGGCAAGCCTGGGGCTGGTTCAGCATTGGATTTTGAAATAGACAGGCCAGGCCTATTCAAAATATCAATTTTGCCTAGCTCTGCTCCGCCCCATTACCAGCCATAATGTCAATGCTCTCTAAGTAGCATGCTAATGTCTGTTTGGATCTGCCTATTTTTTATCTCATACCTTAAAATGATATGAGAAAAGGAATGTACAGCTTGAATAAACAGATAGGTCACAGTGGCCCCCACAGATTTGCCCGTACATTGTCAGCTAGGGTAGGACGCATTCCGCGTCCATTCCCTGAATACTCCCTTATGGAGAAATCCCAACCCTTCCATTTGGCCTGCAAATGGCCTTTCCATGCTGGGCCTGTCAACTCAAAGTATCATTTCCCCTGCACATGTTTTAGCCATATCCTAAGGTCCAGGATCATATATTTCATCTGTACAGTTAGTAATCCGATTCTGGACCCATGATCCACTGGGCCATTCCTGCAATTTGTTGTCAATGGGAAATTCAACAATAAAGTGGCCAAAAGTTGAACGGCTTCAATCCTCCAATGCTGGAGAGTTCTGGGACATGTATCATTTGAGACTGGGCCCGTGGAGGTGGAAATGGATTGCATCCAACCCCTGCCTAGACAAACTTGGTCTAGGCAGGGGCTCTGTGGAGCCCACTGTGATGTATGGGTTTATACCACTCTGTCCATCCATTTTGCCAGATCATTTTATGGTCTATCCAATATTCAAACATTATGTGAATGTTTCCTAATTTGATCCTAATCCAGTACACTCGGTGCATCCAAATGGAGCATCATGGAAGTAATGAAATCTGTCTCAAATTCCTTACCAGTGGGTGGCAAAATATTCTTCACAAAGAAGAAAATGGCCTTCTCATGGGTCAGATTCATACTCTTTCGAATCACATAAACAAATTGCCCCACAGTTAAGTCAGCAGGAACTAGATACCTGCACTAAAAAAAATAGCATGTGCAATAAATCAGGCCTCAAGAATGGCTAAAGGAAACATCCCGGTAGTTAGATGAGCAGACAGACGGTGTGGTGTGTGTGAGTGATCCAGGGTTCAATCCAATGCCTTTTTTTAAAGAGGAAACAATAATTTATTATAAAGCCCACAAAGCAGGAAAAGAATACACATAACTAGCACATGGGATGGGCCATATACCATATCCTATGGCCAACTGGACAATGTAATCCTTAGATTGAAGGATTTTGAAGGGTGAAAATGGGAAGTCAAATTAACTTCAGTTGACTTCTGATAACCATCCACTTTCTTCCCCAAAACTCCAATGAAATGATTTTGGGACATGGCCCATCCAAGGTAGAGACTAGAGAACCTACCCGATGATAGGTTCAGATCAGGTAAATGTTGTAACATGAACAAAAAACAAGTCACATTATGGGAAAGAAATTGACAAATTCCATTCGCTAACCCTATTATAAGATGATTATAAGAGTAAACACTATAACATGTTTTGTAATATGACAACTTGCACATTTTTTCTCTCAAAATAATGGTCAGCGTAGCTATTGTAGTTGTCGAAGTTCTGTACTACTGTGTCAAAAGAGAGAGACCAACTAGACTGAGAGCATTCATCATTCATGGTTGAGACACATGTTAATGCAAAACTTTAAAAGCATATATATTAAACAGTAGGAAAGGCCCACGTGTGTTAGCAAAAAACTACTCAGGTAAGGCTATAACACTATTACTAGACCATTACAAACATGTAGGTACACAGATATTTTCCCCTAGGATGGGACTCGCATGATGAATAGACCAGGAGACAAAAGGCTGTCTTCTCTAAGCAATAGGTGGTTCTCTATGGCACCTTTCTACTAACTAGACCCACCAGCCTTAAAAAACTCATCATTGATAGACATAGCATTTCACCTAATACATGCATTGCAGATAGACACGACTTCTTTTTTTTTTTTTTGAGCAAGCAATAAAAGCAACTAAATTAAAGAAAAGAGTAGGGAACCGAAGTCCTAATCCAAAGGGCTGATTGGCTGATTCCTTTAGAGCTGGGCCCACTACCAAATCATTAGAACCTTTACTTACAATACTAAACAAGTGGCAACAGAAACATACAAGTGGCAATAGAAACCTGCATACAAGTGGCAATAGAAACATACATGCTTCAAAAACAAAATAAAATTAAAATTAAAATTAAAAACTTGAATCAACATGACAAAAAACCTGAATCAACATGACAAAAAACTTGACATTTAAAAACCTGTCTTTCCAATGGACAAGAAACAAAGCATCTCCTGAAGAAACTAAGTTCTGTTGATTTGATTTGTCTTGACCTTCCATTTGAAATGCAGTGATGCCATTCTCATTACCAGCAAACTGCATATTGATTAGAGATCAACTAGATTCCTTGCTACTTTCAATTGGTATTGTAATTTTAGCAAGTTTGATTAGAAGCATTCATGAATATAACCTCAACATTCTTTTCAAATGCAGATTGGGGCCTACATATCAAATATAGAAGCTTGATATCTATAAAAGATAAGATTAAACAGACAAAAACTAAGATTTCTAATTAATGATTAACCTCCATATAAGTCTGGAGAATTCCCTTCTCCATTCTGAATGGAACACGCAAAATGCTTGCATGATCTGTTCCAAGTACTTTCTCAAGATGTTGATTGCAAGTAGTACCGACTGCATCAGGTAGTAGTCCAATCACATGTGTTCCACAGCAAAAAAAAAAAAAAAAAAAAAAAAAAACGCATCATGAGGAAGGTAAAAACAAATGAGAATTAGAAATTAGAAGAAAAATCTCATGTTTCTAGCTTCTCCAGACAGGGTGAAACCAAAACCTGGAAATGGGTTGAGCATTTTCCCTTCCAATGTCCTCAGCTGACAACATTCTCTTACACCCTCCCATTACGGATCAATAGGAGCATCCCACGGCTGCAGCTTCGTAGCGGGGCCCACTGGGGGAACAGGATAACTAGCATGTGCACTCTGCACTGGCTAGATTCCCCATCATGTATAACAACCACACAGAAATTTTCAACTTCATCAAAAAATCACCATCCCCATCGAATCGAACAGGGACAAATGGCTAAAAGTCAAAAAAAATTATATAATATGAAAAGGGAAAAAGAAAAGATATTCTAAAACAGAAAACCCTTGATTTGAAATAAGAAAAACTAGCTGAAACTCCGAATCAAGCTCTCGATGGGGCAAATGTTGGCGTCGATCGGTGGAGGTGGCGGCGCTGGTGGAGCAGGGACGATGGCTGCGGACAAAATTTGTGGTCACAGGGGTTGCGGCTGGTGGAGGAGATGAGGTGGTGACGAGGGTATGATGAAAGGGGTTTCAAAAACCCTAGCACATGGTGTGATCACAAATTAACGACGAGTTTGCAACGAAAGGGGGTTTTGAAAACCCTAGCGAGAGAGAGAGGTTGGGAAACAGGGGGCGCGAGAGAGAGGGTTTGGGTTTTGGGTGAGGCGCGGGCGCGAGAGAGTGGGTTTTGGGAGAGGGGCGGGCGCGAGAGAGACAGATTTGGGTCACGCATGGGATTTTTTTTTTTGGGGGGGGGGGGGGGGGGGGGTTGACGGACGACACTTTTAAATCTTTAATCTTAGATCTTGTGGGGCCCACCGTGATTAATGTTATTTATCTACTCCGTCCATTCATTTTAAAATATCGTTTTAAGGGTTGATCCAAAAAATGGGTTAGATCAAAGTTGTAAGTGGACCACATAAAATATTAATGATAGAAATTTATTTTTTATTATTTCTTATGGTGTGGTCCACTTAGACTTTTAATCTACCTACTTTTGGGGCTCATCCACTGAAATTATATATCAAAATTTAGGGGCGGCTTAGATAAAACACATATATTCCAATGGGCCCCATGGAGCCCCTTAAGCACCAGCAATCTCTAATAAGATGATGGTCGAATGTATGTTTTAGCTACGGATTAAGTAGATTTTAGCTACGGATTAAAGCTGTAGCAAATTAGCTATGGTTTATATACATAGCTAAAAGTTTCCAAGATCCGTAGCTTTTGATCGATTTTTTTGTAGTGGGACTACGTAAATTTGAGGTAGTTTTCTCAGAGGTGCGAAAGGGAAGTTGCCTAAACTATAAATAGGGGTCCCTAGGGCTATTCTAGGGTTATGGGGTTATTCTAAGGTGTATGCAAATGGGTTTTTTTTTCTATACGTCCAAGGGGAAGAGTTTAGTATATTGCTTGTAATCTCATTTTCTTTATAGTGGAAGTTTGCACCAGTGGTTTTTTACCCTTATTTGGGGTTTTTCCACGTATATTCTGTCCTGTGGTTCATTTGGTATGCTTTGATTCTATTTCTAGATTATATTTCTTCTTGTTTATCATTTGTGGGTGGGACCGGAGATTGGATCTTGGTTCACTAGCGTCGTTGGTGTGCTGCGCAACACCTTTTCCCATATGTACTGTAATCTTTTAACAATACTGCATATTGGAGACTTCCTTACCACTTGTCTCAGTAACCACTCTAGGCCCTCCTGCTTACTCGATCGCATGCATTCCGCTCGGACGCTCGATCGATATCCTAGATGACCATCGACTGCTTGATCAAGCTCCTAGATGGTCATCGGTCACTTGGACAGCTCTTGGATGACCATTGTCCACTTGATCAACTTCCTAAATAATTATCGGCCACTTGATCGAGCTCCTAGATGGCTATCGACCACTTGGACAACTCCCTGATGACCATCGGCCGCTTGATCGATTGGTTGGATAAGTATCTTCCACTTGGTCGACCTTCAAGATGACACACAGCTGCTTGGTTTCCTTTTGAATTCCTCCCAACTATTCCATGTCCTATCATTTGTCAGATGTGATTCCATAAAATGTACTCCAAGAATCCTTGGAGATCTTCAGCCCGCAATATCTTTCCATTGCATTAACATATATCATTTCCAGTTGGGTTTCAAAGAATGGTCAGAAATATGGTACAACAATGATGACCAAAATAGTAATTTAAAAAATATTGTTAATAGAAGAGTAGACATGTCTTGTGATGGCCACAGTCATAAACTTAATGGCTAGATAATTCGCTTATCCATGTGCATCACATCCCCCTCGCATTGCCAAAGAGGCCACATGAAGCTCTTAATCCCTCACACTTCACTTATCGAGAGAGTATGTTGGCAGGAACCTTGTCTAGAGGCCTTAAAAAAAAAAAAAAAAAAAAAAAAAAAAAAAAAAAAAAAAACCTATACATTTTTCATACATAGGTAAAGAGGAGGTCGTAGAGTTCATACTATATGCGAGGCCCTTTTCTTTTTTTAGAGCCGTCTCAAATTTTGATTAAGAGAATTACAAGTAGTGTGCTCCTAACTTTCTGGAAGTGCATAGATGGTTAGATCAACCGTGGTAGTGGTGGGAAAGGTGTGGTTAGTAATACTGGCTAAGAATAAGGGTGAAGGGTGTTGGCTAAGAGTAGTGACTAATTGTAAGTGTTAATTTATGGTTGAAGAGGAGCCTTTTAGAAACCAGCAAAACGATTAGGGTAGGCGAACCGAAGATTAAGGTTTATGAGAGGCCGTTCGAGGTGCCGCGCCCCCTTGAGAAGGAAGAACAAGGCAGATGACGGCAAACGAAAGACTCTGTTCGCGGGGAATCTACCTTTCTATTCTTCATCTGATAGACGGCATAAGGGCTTCCAAATTTAAGGCCTCTGCCATAGACGTTACCAGAATCTCAGACAACCACTTTTTGATATCCTTCAAAACCAAAGCAGAGCTCTCTGATTTTGCAGCCGACTCCCTCTTTTGGGGGGACCTGGGGCTGGCGAAAGTGTTTCCCTGGACACTAGAGATATATTTCAAAAAGGAAGCGGCCTAGATCAAACTTTTCGGCATCCCGGCTCACGCATGGTTCGAATCAATGATCAGTGACCTGGGTAAATCATACGACGATGTGATTCAGATTGACCCTGTTTCACGATTCGGGATCTTTCAGAAATTTACTCGGGTGAAGGTCAAATTGGCTTCGGGCTTCTCCCTGATGCCACAATCCCTCATTGTCGGCGGAGGTTCCTTCAAGATTTGGGCCCAGATTGAGGAAACTACAGCAGCTGTAAAGGCGCCTCCTGCTAGCCCAAACCTCTCGAGACATATAATCGATGCAGGAAGTTCTAGGGACAGGGTGGAAGATAGCCTCGCCAAGGAATCTGACGGCATCAGCTACGGTAGCTTAGGTGCTTGTGAAAATGCCAACCCCAACCACACTCCTGTCGGCCCGATTTCTACTACAGAAGGGGAAGTGGGGCTCCCCATGGCTCCCCCGACGATCGGTCTGCTGACTCTGCATCCCCACACATCTCAACAAGCCGCTGTTAGCTCCGTTCTTGGGGCCACATTGCTCGCACGCCCTCCTTCTCCTAATGACAACAGGCACGGAATTGGAGCCAGGGAGCCAAAACCCCAAGCCACATCTTCGAAGATCTCTCGGCTAGTCAGAGAATGTCGTGCTCGCTGGTGAATCTCAGTCCCCTGCTCAGGTGCGTTCTTATCCTACTGAGAATGAGGTACATCTCCCAGGCCCTGGTACATCCCCCCTCTTTAATGCAATCATCTCCTTCACTATTTCTAGCTCAAACCATGTTAGGAAGTGTAGGTCCCCTCTTGGGATTTCCAGATCAGCTGATCAATCCCCAGTGTCCCCAATATCCAGTATGGGGGACGGAGAGGAGCTTGATGAGGGGTCTTCCCCTCGCCTCACGCCTAATTTATGTACTAGGAGTGCGGCTCAACCCCACCCCCACAAAGGGCTCTCAGACGGTTGTATAACTGTCTACAGACAGCTAGACCTTTAGGTTGATCTCTCCCCTTATCATCTTCATCGGAACGGACCAGAAAATCATCATCTCAGGAGGCCAGAAGGAGGTCGTATGAAGGTGGCCTCTCAGGATTCAGGGGCTCCAGATAATGAGGATCTCTCCTCGCCCATACATGGACGGGAACCTCCAAATGGGGGTGATGCCAGGGTCCACCTTCCCTCCCATCAACCTACAGAGCATTCTCCCAGCTACGGAGAGGGGCAAATTATTCATAATCAGTGCAAAGAAGTAGATCAAAGTTCAGTAGAAGTAGCTTGGTAGTCAGGCTAAAAAGGTTGTAAAAGAAGGCCATTTTTTCAGGGAATTTGTCTGATGAATAGCCTCCTCATTAGGAACACCCGAGGTTTGGCCAATGCGGCCACGGTCCGAACTATTGTAGCTATTCTTGAGCCCATTGCTGCGGATAGGAAGAGGGTGGGTATTGGTCTAAAGCTTGGCTTCCATGCGTCTATCTCCAATGCTGATTTCGGGGGTAAGATTTGGATATTCCACAAGGTTGCCTCACTATTTCAGTTATTGGAATGTCTAACCAAATTATTTCAATTCAAGTCTCGCTCTCAAACTCCCCTGCTCCCTGTCGTCTTTCCTTTATGTACGCTAAATGTTCCAGGTTAAGCAGAAGATTTCTCTGAGACTCTTTGGAATCCCTCGCTTCCATCTCATCTGGTCCATGGGCAGTTTACGAGGATTTCAATGCGGTGCTTCAGTCCAACGAAAGGATGGGCAACAGAAGTCACGATCAGGCCAGCTCAGAGGAATTTCGGGAAGCTATCGATAAGGAAGGGTTGTTGGACGCGGGTTTTTCGGGTAATAGGTTTACCTGGTGTAACAACCATGCAACGGGCACCAGGGTGTGGGCTAGGCTAGATAGGGTCCTTTGCAACACAGATTGGACCAACATCTTTAGTGGCTTTCATGTCAAGCACCTCCCGAGACTGAACTCCAACCATTCCCCGATCCTGGTGAATTTTTCCTCCCCGGCAGCTTCCGTCCCTAGGCCCTTCCGTTTTCAACGCATGTGGCTCCGGGACGGCTCTTTTGTGCAACTCATTGAAGAAGTCTGGCGCCATCAGATGTCGGACCAGCCCTATTTAAACCTGCTACAGAAACTCAAGAAACTTAAGGTACAACTAAAAGTCTGGAACAAAGAGGTTTTTGAAAATATTTTCCATAACCTCAAGAATGCAGAGCAAGATCTGATCCGCACTGAATCCCAGTCCCAATCTTCCCTTCCTCAAACCAGCAGAGAAGCTCTAGTGGAAGCTCGGCAAAAGCTTGACAACCTGGAGCTAACGGAAGAAATTTTCTAGAAACAAAAAACTCGCAACAATTGGCTCTCCGAGGGAGATCGAAATACAAAGTTTTTTCATCTAGCTGCTTCTGAGAGAGCTAGAAGGTCCTCCATCCATGAAATCCAGCTACATACAAGGGAAATCTCTTCTAATCAAGCTCAAATCAAAGAAGAAGGTGTTCATTTCATGAAAGCTCTCCTTTCGTCTGCTCCCTCTTCTAGCAAGACTAGGGCTGCTGACAGTCTATTGGACTGCATCCCCTCCCTATTTCAGCTGCAGACAACGAGCTACTGTTGGCGCCCCCTTCCTTGGAAGAAGCCCGCTGCTCTGTGTTTGCTCTTCCCATTGATGGGGCCCCTGGGCCTAACGGGATTTCTGTGGCTTTCTACCGTGGCTGTTGGAATATTGTGCGCCCTGATATCTTTCTGGCGGTCAAGGAATTCTTTAGAGGGACTCGCCTCCCTAGAGCCTTTGCTACCACTCTAATTTGTCTTATCCCAAAATCCCAGGCGCCGCGAACCTTTGTCGACTTTAGACCTATCAGCCTTTGCAACGTGATCTACAAAATCTTTGTCAAAATCATCGTTTCTAGGCTTAGCTCCATTCTCCCCAAGCTGATCTCGGCGGAACAAGTGGCCTTCGTAAAAGGTTGATCCATTGCGGAAAATATTGCCTTATGTGAAGAAATATGCAGGGATATTGGAAGGAATGTTAGGGGAGGCAATATTGCCTTGAAGCTTGATTTGGAGAAGGCCTATGACCAGATTGAATGGAGCTTCCTGAAACAGGTCCTTAACAGGTTCGGTTTTAACCCAGCCTGGGTAAAACTAGTGGAATCTTGCTGGAATTCAAACTGGTTCTCAGTTCTTATCAATGGCGAAAGTTGCGGTTTCTTCCAAGCGTCTCGTGGGCTTAGGCAAGGTGACCCCATCTCTCTCAGTCTATTTATTCTAGCATCTGATGTGCTCAGTAGAGGTTTCTCCAGGCTGATGGAAAGCGGCCTTTGCCACCCTTTTAAGCTGAAGTAGGGCTGCAAGCAAGCCACACACCTGTTATATGCTGATGACACGGTTCTTTTCCTTAACGGCGGCCGCAGATCTCTTAGTGCCGTTCGTGCTTTTCTCTCGATCTTCCAAGAGGTGTCTGGTTAGAAAATTAACCTCAGGAAGAGTGCCTTTTACTACTCCCCTAACTCGTCAGTTTCCAGGATCAGAAGCATAGAGAGATACCTTGGAATAAGCAACTCCTCCTCAGCTCTCACCTACTTGGGTGTCCCTATCGCCGTAGGAAGAATCACATGTAGCCTTTTCGCGCCATTATTAGAAAAGGTGGCCTCCAAGATCCAGGGGTGGAATGCCAAAGTTCTTTCTCAGGGGGGCAGATTGACTCTAATCCACTCCATTCTGTCTAGTATCCCTATCAACTCCCTGGCGGCCACTTTGATCCCGAAGAAAGTTCTTTCTTCTTTGGAGGCTAGCTTTGCCAACTTCTTATGGGGCTGGCGGAATTGTAAAAAGAAATTTCATTGGAGAAATTGGGGGGTTATCTCTCTCCCAAAGGAAGAAAGGGGTTTGGGAATCAGGAAGCTAAAGGAAGTCATGGTGGCCTTCCAGTTGAAGATGGCATGGGCTATTCGATTTGGGAGCGGGAACAATCTCTGGGCTGAGTTCATGAGAGAAAAATACCGACAGGATAGGCTTGCCGGTTCTCCCAACTTGGTCGGTTCAGGTTCTTCTCCTATCTAGAAGCGAATGGTGCATCTTTTCCCTGTTTTGGATAGGCTCACTCAATTGGCGGTGGGCAGAGGAAATAACAATATGTGGAGCTGTAATTGGTCGGGGCTGGGAAGATTGGAATCGCTTCCTTCCATTCTTGTTTCTCAGGACCAGCGTTCTTTGCAGGTAGCTGATTTTATTGGCTATGAGGGGCTACTGCCAGTTCTCCCATCGCCCCTTCCAGCCGAGATCTCGGCGCACATAGCACAAGGGGGTTTTTGTACTTCTGAATCGGATGATGTTCTGTTTTGGTCGTTTGACGCTACTGGGAAGTTTACGGTAAAATCAGCCTGGGATGTAGACAGAGGGTGCGGTTCGAAGAAAGATTGGACAAGGAGAGCCTGACATCCAAAGATTCCCCCTAGAGTTTCAATCTTCATATGGAAGCTGCTTTATGGGGCCCTTCCTGTGGAGGAAAGAATCAAGAAAAAAGGAATTTCCCTTGCCTCGAAGTGTGTTTGTTGTGCAGATGATCCACGAGCAACCCCCAACTCGGAGTCCCTGACGTACCTCTTTCTTTCAGGCAGCCTGGCCTTAAAAGTTTGGAACTAGATCGCCCAATGTTTTGGTGTCTCCTTAACCCACCATATTTCTGTCTCCGATAAACTCCATTGGTTGTGGCCCCTACCATTCAAAAGGATTCCGATCTGTCTCCGCTTATTACCTTCTTTGGCCCTGTGGGAAATCTGGAAAGCAAGAAACGGTGCCCGTAGCGATGACATTCCTATCTCAGTCTCGCAAGTGCTGGAGAGAACCAAATGGTAGTTGGAATCGCTATTTTTTCAGACCAAGTCGCCTTCTCAGCCCCCTGCCCACGTCCCAACAAGCCCAGGTTAGTTCAAAACCTTTACCGTCTCTGCCCCCTCTTTGCTAGCCGATGTAGTCTATTGGCTTCGTCCCCCAAAGGGTTGGCACAAACTCGACGTAGAGGGATCAACCTTGTCCAATCCAGGGCCAGCGGGCGGGGGAGGCATCTGCAGAAACTCCCAAGCCAATATGATTTTTGCTTTCGCTAGGGGATATGGGAATGCATCCAATAACTTGGCAGAGCTCCGTGCTATTCATGACGGAATGCAGATGTGCATCTTGTCCGGTGTGGATAGAGTGATTATCGAATCAGACTCCAAGTGGGTAGTGCACCGTTTTTCCGATAAATCCACGTTCTTTTGGAAGTGGCGCTACTGGATGTCCAGAATCAGGAAGTTATGCAGCAAGGGAATTTTTAAAATCCCCCTTATCCCAAGAGAAGCAAACGGGACTGCTGATGGATTGGCGAAAGTGGGAAGCTCTTCTCAATCTGACCACCAGTTTCGGGATGTCCTCCACCTCCCTCGGATGATCAAGGGTCATTTCCTTTTACACAAAACCGGCCTAGGATCGGTTAGGAAACTCTGAAATTTGAAAATTGTATAGTTATAATAGGCAGGTAGTCAACATACTGCCTCCCAGCCCGAAATACCATAGGATGTAATCCTTCTCTTCATTTATGAAAGCTAGTGGGCCTGTAGCTAGCATCACCTTTCGGGAAAAAAAAAAAATATAAAAAAATTTATGGTTGGAAAGGATGAGATGGTTTAGATGACTAAAGATACTAATAACTAGGTCCTCTGGCAAGGCCGGTCCCTACTCATGGGACGGTGGTAAACTTACAAGAGATCCAACACCAAGGGTCATGGGTTCCAGTACCCATTATGGTGTCAGGGTGAAAGGTTGTGTTAAAAAAAATTTTTAATTTTTTTTTTAAAAAAAAAAAAAGAAAAAAAGAAAAAAAAGAAACAAGTGGCATGACTTGAAATTTGATGATTGACTTTAGAATAGGACTTAGATGTTACTTTTATATATATATATATATATATATAATTGATTGACCTTTCCTGTAGAAGTAGGATTACTTGTGCTAACATTCTCTGGGATCTTATGGAAGGGTTTATTGTATGGTTGGGTAAGCTTTAAGATAAGTTCTATGTTCTAGATTGCTTGTAAGATGTTAGAGGCGGGGCAAGTAAGCTCTCCTAATTAGGTCTGGTCAAATGACTTCGATAATAAGTTAGATGATCAAGTAAACGGATTACTAAACTCATAACTCATGTACAAAATCTTTCACCTTCAGAACTCGACCCAACCATGCATTAGAACGGGTTACTAAAAATGACCTAATTCAAACTCATCCACAAGGCAGACCACAACTTATGTGTGGCCATGCGAGCTTAGAAAACTCTTAACACATAACAAGACTACAATTGCATAAAACATTCATTCCTATGCTACTCATCGAACGGTTAGGATCATCATGGATTGACACTCCAAAGGAATGGTCCCGATTACAAAAATAGAGATTTGGGTGTGGATCATAAGTTAAGATATTTGCGCGTAGCATTCTCAAAGTTTTGTTTGTACATGTGGCGCCCATGGTTTAACGACCCCATTGATCCGACCGGACACATATTGGACGGACCATGCCACTAGAAATTCCCAGATTGGATGATCGGAACAATCCAATCATTGATCCATCCAAGAATTCTTTCCACATCGTCCTTGCAAGTGTGGCCGATCATATCAACGATTTAGATTATTTAAGAAGATATTGGATTGGATGATCTGCACGGTTGATATGCCATATCCTGAAAATCAGCCTAGTCCACCAATCACGTCAATCTAATCCGTTGGTTATCATTTTTTTTTTTTTTCTAACCTTCCACCTACCAAAGCCCACCTCGTAAACCAAGCAGCCAAATTCCCATGATAATGAATACTCGCTGTTGGGACCACCGTACCTACGTTCTAGATCCTACACGCATGTTCCACGATAGCACTTGCGGTTTGGCGCGTGAAAGTGAGGCTTCTAGCGAATCATCAGCCACTAAAAGCAGACGCGTTGTGGGAAGTGAAGTCATTGTTTACTGCGGTCAACGAGTAGTTGATGTCAATCACTGAAAACAGACGGACAAGAAAATTAAATAAACAAAGAAGCCAATCCATCTACGGAAACACCTAATATATATTGACCGTTGCAATCATCCGTCCATTCAAGCGAAGACCTAAAAGCAAAGTAGGTGGGCTACACCCATCACTCTCATAAATGTTGGGGATTTACGCAAGGAATGATTTGAAGTGGATAATGACGTGGCAACTCTGCTAATAAGGCACGTAAGCGCTAGATCTGGACCATTCGTGAAGTGGGTCACACCATGAGCATACCCCACTCAAAGAATCAGGATGGGCCATTCATTAAGTGGCCCACATTATCATCTTTTCCCGCGCAACTCGCCCGAGCACTGGTTAAAATGACCGGCACGTCACCCACTAAGAAAATGACTGCTTTCGGGCGGTGGTACGTGGCAACTTATCAACCGTCCAAGTGACGTGATTGGCAATAGGAGTTCGTACTTACACAGTTGAGGTTTAGGTTTATCTTTTTGTGATACCCATGCCATCACAGCGCCACATGTGCAAGGGCCCGGATGTTCCCCAGAAGGGGCGTGCTGTGAATATTTTCTAGCCTAAAATTCAGGCTATTTGCCACATCAGGTGTGTTACACGGGTGACATGTGGCAACTTATCAACCGTCCAAGTGAAGTGATTGGCGATGGAAGATCCCGCTGACACGATTGAGGCGGATCTCGGTGGGGGTTGGCATGAGCCGAACCAAGCCTAGCTTGGCCAGCTCGGCCCCGTCAGCAGACAGGACCAGCACCGATCAGCCAATTTCAAGGTTTAAAAGTTTTAATATATATATATATATATGGGAAAAGGTACAATGAGCTCGAGCGTACGAGTCCGCCCATGTGGTTGAGCTGTGTGGGCCCCACCATGATGCGTTTCGAAAATCTACCCCATCAGTCAGATGCGCCATTACCTCGTGGGCCTAGGTCTCAAAAATCAAGTCAATCCGTGACTTCATTCATAATCATTTTTGGGGCCTACAAAAGATGTGGTTTACAAATCCAGCCCATCCATTATGTGTGTCCCACTTGTATGAGGGGTCATACCAAGTTTCAGCAGCATTCGAAACTCAAGTGAGCCCCACCAAGTGCTTTTATATGTTTTAACAGTGTTCCACATGATTTTAGATGGTATGGCCCACTTGAGTTCCGTATACGGCTGATTTTTGGGATATCCCATAATTTAAAGGGGACACATCAAATACACGGTGTTGATGGTCAACACGCATCACGGTGGGGCCCACACAGCTCGACCTCACGGACCCTTATCGTGAGGTCAAGCGCATAGTACCTAAACCCATATATATATATATATATATATATATATATATAATATATATATATATTATATATATTATATATGGAAAAAGGTACTATGTGCTCAAGCTGATTTTAACGTCCCATGAGGTCGAGCTGTGTGGGCCCCACCGTGATGCATTTCGAAAATCTACCACATCAGTCAGATGCACTATTCCATCGTGGGCCTAGGTCTCAAAAATCAAGACAATCCGTGACTTGTGTGGTCCACACCACATATAGAAGTGGAGAGGGGCCGTGCACTATTAAAACATTCATGGGACGTTTTTTGGTCCCACCGAGATGTGGTTTGCAAATCCAACCCATTCATTATGTGTGTCCCACTTGGATGAGAGTTCAGACCAAGTTTCAGCAGCATTCAAAACTCAGGTGGGCCCCACAAAGTGCTTTTATATGTTTTTGGCATGTCTTCACATGATTTTAGATGGTATGGCCCACCTGAGTTCTGTACATGGCTGATTTTTGGGATATCCCATAATTTAAAGGAGACCCATCAAATGCACGGTGTTGATGGTCAACACGCATCATGGTGGGGCCCACACAGCTCGACCTCACGGACCCTTATCGTGAGGTCGAGCGCATATGGGAAAAGGTACAATGAGCTCGAGAGTATTAGGGTCGTCCATTAGGTCGAGCTGTGTGGGCCCCACCGTGATTCCTTTCGAACATCAACACCGTCCACCAGATGCACCATTCCATCGTGGGCCTGGACGGCCCAAAATCAGTCGTATATGGAACTCAGGTGGGCCATACCATCTAAAACCATAAGTATACATGCCAAAAACATATAAAAGCACTGGTGGGACCCACCTGCAATTTGGATGCAGGTGAAACTTGGTCTGAACCCTCATCCAAGTGGGGCACACATAATGGATGGTCTAGATTTGCAAACCACATCTTGAAAGGCCCCAACAAATGGTTATGAATGTTTTAATGGTGCACGGCCCCTCTCAACTTCTGTATGTGGTGTGGCCCACAAAAGTCATGGATTGACTTGATTTTCAGCCGTCCAGGCCCATGATGGAATGGTGCATCTGACTGATGGGGTAGATGTTCGAAAGGCATCACGGTGGGGCCCACACAGCTCGACCGTATACGCTCGAGCTCATTGTACCTTTTCCCTATATATATAGTGGAAAAGGTACAATGCTCGAGCTAATTTTAACGTCCCATGAGGTCAAGCTGTGTGGGCCCCACCGTGATGCGTTTCAAACATCTACCCCATCAGTCAGATGCACCATTCCATCGTGGGCCTAGGTCTCAAAAATCAAGTCAATCTGTGACTTGTGTGGGCCACACCACATACAGAAGTTGAGAGGGGTCGTGCACCATTAAAACATTCATAATCATTTTTGTGGGCTAACGAAGATGTGGTTTGCAAATCCAGCCCATCCATTATGTGTGTCCCACTTGGATGAGGGTTCAGACCAAGTTTCAGCAACATTCAAAACTCAAGTGGGCCCCACCAAGTGCTTTTATATGTTTTTGGCATGTCTTCACATGATTTTAAATGGTATGGTCCACCTGAGTTCTGTATATAGCTGATTTTTGGGATATCCCATAATTTAAAGGGGACGCATTAAATGCACGGTGTTGATGGTCGACACGCATCACGATGGGGCCCACAC
Source organism: Magnolia officinalis (assembly GCA_021015155.1). Lineage (NCBI taxonomy): Eukaryota > Viridiplantae > Streptophyta > Magnoliopsida > Magnoliales > Magnoliaceae > Magnolia > Magnolia officinalis. The sequence continues at coordinate 58,321,278 of JAJHSJ010000011.1, forward strand.
AGCTCGAGCACATTGTGTGTGTGTGTGTGTAATTAATTAATTCAAGTCGAATCGAGCTTTTCAAGTCCCGTCGAGCTAATTAACTGAGCTAACTCGGTTTGCGTACAACTCTAATACCAACACAGCACCACATCTGCAAGGCCCCGGCGGTCCCTGGTATGAATACTTTCTAGCCCCAAAATCAAGTTATTTGTCACACGATTGTTAAAAAAAATGGGCAGATGAGAAAAATAAGCAATGGAGTGCAGTCAATTGCAGATATCGCCCACTTCAAAAGTACAACTATTGCGTCATTTCAATCAAACGTGGTCGCATGTGTGTGATTGAGGGCATGTAGGTTTTGTGTGTAATTATAATATGCATGTGTGCCAGAGTCTACTTGAATTAATTTTGATTAAACCTCTTGTATTTGACTGTTGAGCCAAGTAATTGGAGACTAAGGGCCTGTTTATTTTTTCACAGAAATGGTAAATACATGGTAAATGGTAATTCCTCCTATTTCACGTGTTTAAAAATTCATAGGAATTCGTGTATTTGAAATTGGTTCAAAAGAGGAAACTTTAATTTTTGAACCGCATGATAATGCATATGATATATCCATTCTATCCATTTGTTTTACTACAATATTTTGAAGCATGAGACGAAAAATGAAGTAGATCCCAAACCAAAAGAAACAGTTGCCCCACAAAGTTTTTAACGGTCAGTATTCAATTTCCGTTTTCTTATGACGTGGTCCACTTGAGTTTTAGATATGCCTCATTGTTTTACTCATGCTATAAATTCAACTGAAATAATGGATGAATGGTGTGGATAAGCAAAATGCATCATAGTGGGACCCATGGATATTTTGCAATATTCTTGGGTTTTGTGTTAAAAAGTAATCAGTCAAATTAAGTATGATACAAATGCATAGGGAAATAATTATTATTTTTTTACACGGTATTTACCATTTCACCCGGAAAACAAACAGGCCCTAAATGTAGGAACCAGCTATCCCCTGTTAATCACGGGTTGTGATTCGTGCAACTTGTGGAAGGGTAGGGGTTAACCCCTTTGAATGAATTTATTTTTTATTTTTGTCTTGAAGACCAAGGACTTGTTTTTTCATCATTAATTTAGTTTTAAACATTTCAAAAGAACAGAGATAAACAGAAAAATAAAAATGATTGAATAATGTTAGTTTTATTAATTGAATATGTGATTTGTTTTAATCTATAAAGTATCAAATAACCAAATAAGTAAATAAACAAGAGATAAATACTTGATTTATCTATCAGAACATATGATCGAGACGAATGGTTAGTAAGATGTGACTGAATAGGTGTGATTGCCGAAATAAAAACTCAGTTGATTGGAATCCAACAATTTAAGGTAGTGGACATTTAATCTAATCCTACGATACTGTAGTAGTCAATGCTGGACAGTAGCGATTCATGCTAGAGCTAGAGCTAGGTTAGGCTAAGATAAAATATAGATGAAAGATAAATTGAAAAGTAGATAGATGTGTTTGGCATAGGGGCCTCAAGTTTTTCTTCGTGTGCTCCTTCAATAGCTTGTCGAGATAGCTAAACCCTCGTTAGGTTTCTTTATTGGTCCTGAAACTTTTGTATTTATGGTATGCATTCTGAATAGAAAGGTCTCCAAATAGATCCAAAATTACTGACTTCTCAAATTTTCTTTTTATAGATTATCGGTTCATGGAGATCTTTGTGGCCCACTAATTGGATTTAGGATCAATCAGAAAATTGATGAGGCTAATCCCTAGCCTCAAATCATTCATAATTGTGCATTTTGTTGATCTCTCAGTTGTCTCTTCAAATCGTGGTGTTTGATGGTCCAAATCCTCCTGATACCGATCTGTTCTTCCATTCTCTTAATTTCGATTAATGCATGGCTTGGGACCCGATCTAGCTAATGTCCATTCTATATGGCTTTAGACCTAATTTAGGTCCAAACCATAACTGAATTTTCTTTGGATATTCAAAACCTTCTTGAACATCATAGACTCTCCAAATGTCTCTAGGAATATCTCCCATTTTGGAAGGGCTACGAAAGGCAACCTCTCCAAGTGTATTGTAACACTCTGGTTCCCACAACCTGAGTACACTACTCATTTTCCAAGAACCCGAGTGTTAACCTTTAAAGATAGCCAATTTCACGTACATTTTTTTTCGTTTATCAGAGTTAACAATTTTAGCGAAATAGAAACAAATCAAGTATAAGAGGGAGTATAAATATACATAACCAAATTTCAAGTGGTTACCCAAAAACTTATACAAATCAATGTCTCATTAACGGAAGATTGAACAACCAAATAATGAAAGTACGTAGTCTAGAAACTTGAGCCGCATAACCATCAATCTCTCTATCCGACACACCAAAGTCAACTCATAAGTCATCCACATATCCTGAACACTGAACACGGTTTAATAGCGTCAATGGTTATCCCAGTGAGGTATAACCCTCAAGATTTATCGTATCATCAAGATAATTTATCATAGTTATCAGGAACAGGATATAACAGTGAATATTTTATAATGATCATCCTAATAATAAGATAGAGTTTATCAGACACACACATGTTGAATAAATTTCACAAAGAATTTCTTGTTTAAATGCATGAATGCATGCACATGCCCACAAACCTAGGGATGCACATCCAGCTGGCAAAAAGTCGCCCAAGGAAAATTAGCCACTCGAAAAGGTACTCAAAGGTACGCCCTAAGGGGAACTAGCCACCCGAAAAAGACTATATAATGAGGACACACAAGCTGAACTAGTCTACTGAAAAATACTCCAAGGTACACCCTAAGGAGACCTAAGCACCCAGAAAAGTCCATGTAACAAGAACAACCCATAGCGTTTCGAATGCGCGCAATAATAACTCAGGATCACCCGATAAAATACTCTATGGTACAGCACATAATGATCCAAGAAAATCCCCGTGTCTTACATCGACCACCCAGTAAAGTCCGTATGCTATGAAAATGCATGATTAGCCCAACCATTATTATTTCAATTTCAAACAACCATTTTAAGGAAGCTCAAAGGTTACTATGGGGGGCTCGTCACCTAGCATAAGCTGACAGCTCAGGCATAGTGTTCCATTTCACCATTCCTGGCTCATGAGACTAATAAATATAATATTTTAAAGGTAAACTCTCCAACTAGTGGCTAATCATTGTCCAACAAGTGGAACTTACCACTGCAAAGTTATATAAAATAATTCATTAAAGCCACGTAGGGCAATTATTCCATAAAAGTCGTAAGGGCCAAATATTTCATCTAATGGTGTGATAAAAAAGGATTATTCCCCAAAAGCCACATAGGCACAAATGATCCACAAGGCGATAAGTCCATGACGTAAATTTAATCCATTACACAGTTGGCCACTAGTTCAAGGATTTCCTAAAACATCATCAAGTAACCTCATGTGGCAAAATAAGCCACGAACAACATTGATAGCAATTACACATTTAATTAAGGTACTTATCTTAAAATATAAATGTTTGTAATCCATAGCATGTTCAGATATATGAATTTAAATCCAATTCATCAATCAATTATAAGGTATCATAATCAATAAGAACAATGAATCTCATCAAAAAATCAATAAGATAAATGAATGAAGATGAATAAACAAGCTAACTATCAAGATGTAGAAAAGCTTGAAGGGTGATCCTCACTTTTCAAGAGTTAGTGCGTCTCCCGATGATGTTAGAGTTAATCGTAAACGCCCTAAGATCAAGATTTAACAAAATTGGAATATTTTGAGCGGTTAGATTATAACGCAACCAAATTTATATGGTTATGATTAAAGCTTAAGGTTTGGATTACGTAAATTTTTGGGCTTTATCCAACAATCTAAATCTAAGTGTAGGTTTTAGAACTTGAACTCTAACTTTTGCGCAAAGAATAAAATAACATTACTAATAATAGTTTGCGAATTAGTATTAATTTCCCAACAATATCTAATATCATAAAAATAAGAGTTTAATAAATGTTATAAATGATAATAAAATTAATAATGATAAAAATAATAATAATAATAAGAACTAATATTAATAATTATACTAACCCAAAATGGAAACGACTATATTATCTAATAATGATAATGATAATAATTTTAATAGCATACTAATTATTCTAATGATAATAATAACATCATAATAATAACAAAAATGATAACAAGAGGTGAACATTGACTCACCTTGTTGCGAAACACGACTTGAAACAGTGTGGAATCGACCAGATTCACATCCAACTTGGGCCAATCTCGGCCAAACGAATCAGACCCACTTGACTCAATAGGCCACAACTATCCCCATCTCTTCCTTCCTCTACTTTCTTCTCCTTTCTTTCTTATTCTACACGGTCTGACAACAAGTCAACCCAGTTGGGACAGTGACTCAACAGTGAGTCAGGGAACTCGGTTTGAGTCAAGATGGAGCAGCAACATTGCTTCTTCCCTCCCTTCTCTATCTTCTCTTTACCCTTTCATCTTCTTTATCTTTCTCCTCCCTATCCTTCCTTTCTAGATGTAATACCAGCAATATCTAGACCAAACCCAAGTTTGGCTCAGTACAGACTCCCAACTCGAACTTGACTCGAACCGAGTCAAGGCGAGCAGACTCGACAGCCGTACGCCCTACTCTTCTTCCTTCCTCTCTTCCTCTATACTTCCCTTTTGCTTCTATGGATCTCAGCATCACTCAGTTCAAACCCAAGCCTGGATTCGAGCCCCGAGTTGTCAACGAGTCACGAGCTTGACTCAGCAGCGACTCCAACGAGTCGGGCTAGTTTAACAGCGATGCAGCAATCACACTACTCCTTCTATCGACATCATCTTCTTCCTTTGCTTTCACTTCTTCACTCTTCCTTGTTTCTCTCTTCTTCAGCTGAACAGGAGAGAACTGAAACTCCATCACTTGATAATGAATTCACCCAGTGCCGCACACACGGTGCGACAGGGACACACTTGCACCCTCTCTTCTCTCGATCTTCTCTTCCTGGTTCTCTTCTTCTCCTTCTTTCCCTATTGGAAAGACCAGGTGAAGCCCTGGACTCATCCTGAGCACATAGCGACTCAGACTGAGTCGACCCGACTCAATGTGGCAGTGTGAAACTTGCTCCCTCTCTTTCTAATTTTTCTTTCTATTTTTGGAATGGTTGCCTAAGAAGGCAACTTTTTAAAGGCCTTTCTTAATCCTATTTTAGACAGTTAGGACGTTACTAATTAAAGGATTAGTTACAATGCTTTAGTTGTAATCCGTGCTATTTTTCGAAGTTATAAGCGAATCATACTTACTTTGTTGTGATCAAACGGTATGAATGGACTTCTGGCACCATGGCCCACTAAATTTACGCTTCAGATCAGCGCAAGTGGGCCATAACCAAGTGGTGGGTTTTCTGGCTGGACGGAGAAGATGATCTTGCTGTTATAAGATCATCAACGGCTAAGAAAGAGGGCCAATGTCAGTGTTGTGCATGTTCTCAGGGAGGGCAATTCTCCGGCCGACTTTATGGATCGGTTAGGTAGTGCTTCCGAGTCTTTTGTTTCTTTCGAGATCCTGTCCAAGCTGCCACATCAGCTTCGAGGTATGCTTTTTCTTGACAAACTTGGTTTAGGCTCGATTAGATGAAAGTGATTTTCATGGGGCCTTACTGTAAGTATCTTTTCGATTTCTCACATGGGGTCTCCTGTTTTATGTAAGGGAGCCCCAATCTGTATAGCTTTCATCCTGAATATAATACAATCTTTTGAAGAAAAAAAAATGGAAGATCATCAATGGAGGGTTATTCTTTGGATTTATTTCATGTGGATAGTGTGGATTTGATCAGAGGACACTATGGGACCCACCATTTGGAGAGGCTTAAACAAAAACTCGGTGGGTTCCGAGATTTTCAACCGTGCCTAAAAACTCGTGCAGTTACAAGTTTCTCGCGAGAACTCCGATTCTAGCAAGATGATCTCATCGGTTGCCCTAGAATCAATTGTTATGATACTTCGAACAACTTATAAAAGTTAAAGGACAGTCAGGATGGTGCCAACGGGAAGATTCCCTCCGCACGCATCTCTTCCTTCACTTAGGAAAACCTAAAAACAAGCCAGCCCTGGACGGTTGGGATTGTATGAGTTGAAGGGCTGAGATCAAAGGACTTTCTTCATTCAAATTGCTAACCTGGCAAACAAAAGAAGAAACGGAGCTTTCCGTTTTTGGAACAACATCCGCACCTAATTTGAGAGGTGCTCCAGACGGACGGTTCGGATCATTGATTTGATCACAATTGGGGCCCACCTGATTGATTAGACGCACCATGCTCGTTTAAACGGAGCATGGGCGGGAAACAGGAGAAAAGAGAGGAAATCTCTCCTTTTTTTTATTTTCATCAGGTCAGCGCCCGATTGACTGGACTTTCAATCCAGTGCACTGCCGATGCACCTCCCCTAATGCACATGCACACAAATGTGGGGTCCACTCTAATGAAATTGACAAATCCGCTCCATCCATTCATTTCACTGGCTCAAATTTAGGACCCCAACCTAATTTAAAGGTAGGTTCCTCCTAAAGTGGGACCTATTTCCATGATCTTTGTGGGTTTAAGGATGTTTTTCAACTCGAATCACTGCATATCTAAAGGATCCCAATGGTCCTCAGTGATTTGTCCCTACATCCACTCTATCTATCTATTTTTAACAGACCATATTGATTATTAGTCAGAAGACGAGGCGGATTCACTTACTCAATTTTGTCGCACAACTTGAAGTTTATAGTTTAACTGTCAATACTCAGCAATTTTAGGGTCAGATTGTTTCCAATTTGATCGTCAGTTGTTATAAAGGTTTTTAGTCCAATAGTGAAAATTTAGCAACTGCTTCTATAATTAAATAACACTATATCTCAGATGATTATGAATTTCAATGACTAAATTGCTTCAGAATAGATCATCAATGGCCCGAGGTGTCCTGGAGACTATCCAGGTGGAAATCTTGCTATTGATTTTATAATTAGCTAGTTAGATGGCTCCATTTATGGGGGAAGATTACTCTTTAAAAAAAAAAAAAAAAAAAGGTGCACGGCTCAAAAGTTAAGTATTTGTAGTAACACCCGAGTACAAAAATGTAAGGGGTGTTACATGTATCATATTCATATTTGTGATAAAATTCTTTCTCTTGGTGAGTCTTTTATAAATGTATCAGACACGTTGTCTCATTAACTGACTCGAGTAATCATGACCATATGGCATCCGCTGATGTTCTCCCTTAAAGGCATGCGTAAGGGTCTATGCCTTAGCATTAATAACGTAATATGTATTGTCAAAGGAAGATCCGTTAAACATATCTTTAAGTGTGAGTAGGATTTCCTTGAACACCAAGCCCATAGTGTCAACATGTGGCGGATTTTCATTAGTCTATGTAAGGGCAACAAAAAAGCCCCAGTACTTTGTATCAAGAGATGTGATGGGAAGTTTGACATTTGAATTTCGACAATCATTCTGAAGCGTGATGTGTGGCAATATGTGGTTCATATTCAACCGTTGTGGGAGTTGATATAACAGCCAGAATTCGCCTGGTATGATTGCCATCTTTTATTGCAAATGCAAAATACAACATTTCAATTTTCTTTTATAAGGTTACATTTCCATCTCAATCATTCCTTCGCTTTCTCTCCTTTGACCGACTTCATTTCTTCTCCTCTACTCATCTTGCTTCATGGCTTCTTCATCCAGAGATTCCCAACCTGAATCTGAGTTGGTTATCATGGACATTCTAGTTCATGAATCAATCAATCCCATTGTCGAGTGTCTGACGATTTCATCCTTCCGAACACCCTTACTCATTATGAGGTTGGCCAATCGGATCAATACCCTTCTCGGTCCAATCTTCTCTCCAAACTGGGCTAAAGATTTTTCTTCCATTCTTTCTTTCTTTCCTTTATACCTTCAAGAAAAGCTTCTCTTGCGAGCTCTTTCTCTGAACTAGTCTTGATGGAATCCTGCTAGCTCCTGCCATTGGTTATAGCCTTGCCCCACTCCGAACTACATCATCTGGTGAACTATGTCGAGTCTACATTCGGGGACTATTGGAGAACCATTGGGATCTTCAGTTGTATTCAGCTTTCCCGAATTGAGATGGCCATACATTCTACCCTGCTAGTGGTAGTCGTCTACTCCTAGAGTTTTTCTATGAAATGCTTCCACTTTCCAAGAGGGTTTACAAGTCCTGTCGTCCTTACATCTATAAACTCAATACTAGTCTCCCTGCCTTGGGTGTGTGTGTCGAGCCGTCAAGTTCATGGTCCCTTCCTTTCTTCAACAACTAACGGGCCAATGTCGTGTATTTTACCTACCTATGAGAGGAAATATGACTTGGCCCCATATCACATCTGGAGCATGCATTACACTTTTTTGCTAATGTGGGTGTATCACTTCATTTTTTTTGTCCTGGCCAACCAAATGACCAGAGAATACAATGAGCTGACTAAGTTATTAACTTTTAGCCATCATCTATCCCTTTCTCCATTTGTTCTCTCTCACCTTTACTACACTCTCCATAGTTTGGTGACCAAGAACCTCCATCATTATGGGGCCCCTTATTGAAAATTCACCTGTGGTGTAATGGGTTTACCACGATCGATGCACGTGCGGAACCTTGACAGATCTTAAGGAATGAAGACTATGTCCTAGAGTGAGGTAATTATAACTAATTAAAAAGTCACCTTCTACAATATAATTTCCTAACTTAAACTAATTATCAATTAAACTAAGCGGGGCAATATAACTCTAAGGCTTTCAAGCTAATAAAGGGTTAAATCACATAAACTACAAATGATATGCAAATAAGCAACTAGTCTACATCATGATAGTGTATATGTGTGTGTGGGATGTACTAACTGTCAACACCTAGAATTTTTATAATCATACATACATATAATTAAATAATCAACATATAAACACAATTACAGAAATTTCAAGAATTTTCGTAATCAAGTTTGCGCAGAACTTGTCAATTTCTGACTAGCCTGCACTAACTCCCTAAATCCGTGCAGTGACTATTAGATCCAAATTTTCCAAATATTTTTATTTTAATTTAAACTTATCGTTCTTCGATCAAGATTTTGAATTTCCTCAATCGGAGTAATATTTTTATAGTTACGAATTTTACAAGTTGAATGATTCTTGTTATCCATCGTTGTCCAGTAATACTTTGTGGACTAAATATCCTTAAATTTTATTTTAGTTTATAATAGCCCGTTTCAATCTAAAATATATTCAATCAGAGTGCAGGGAACCTAGATTTATATTCTACGTTTTAAAACAATTTATAGGGAATCTAGTTTAGGTTTTTATGTTCATTTTCCCATACATCAATCAAATGGGGGGAATCATAGATGTCACATTTCTAATTCTAATGGTCTATAATTTATGAACTTTAGTAGGGTATATAGCCTACATGTCACTTTAGGTTTTAGAAAAGCCTATCTCTTATAACATTCTGTCACGTCCCAAAATTTAAATACGTAGTTGCACCTTCAGACCCAAGTTACGACACATGGCTCATACATGGAGTGTACTTAAATCATATATTCATATTGTTTCCCAAAGGCTTAGTTTACATATACTCTAAGTCCATAATCTCAAATATCCAACAAGACATCTCACATTTAATTATTTCAATCACCCACGCATATATCCACTACCAAGATAATTTATAAGCATTCAGTCCATATATTTATAACATTCAAAAAACTAAGCATTGTACCACAACCCACCCATTTGGGGTTTTATTAAACCATTGACTAATAATATTGTAAAATATTCAAGATTTTTCAAATATTCAACTAAAATTGACTTAGAAATATAACTAAACATAATTCAACTAGATACGCTACTAATTTAACACATTCAATTTGTCTTCATCAAGATAGGGTGATTGCCCTTGTGAATCATCTATTGGTTCACCTTCATGCCCTGAAAGTTGAGCAATTGTTTCGTCATCCACTAAATTTATACGGTTTCTCCATTAATATAATGTCAGCTGGATAGGTCCAATGAGTAAACACATCATGGTTCATGCATGTCATAAATAAAATAGGAATGTATGAATGTCATGAGATACATGGATGCATGAATGCATCAAATGAGTTGATCAGTCAACTTACTTGAGTTGAATTCCATCAATGTGCATCTCCTCTTCTAAGGTAGGCTTCCACATATTGTGGGTATCCAAGGATGGTCCCCTAGGTTACCCGGTACTATAAGTACCTACATGTCATACAGGGAGTGCCCCCAAGTATTTAGCGCAGTTATGCGATGCATGACATGGATGCATGAGAATGACTAATGCATCATATTAATAATTGTCACATACACACACACAATCATATATAGCATTTCAATTCTAAGCAAATTCAACAAATTATTTAATACAAAAAAACACAATCAACATAGAAATCAATCAATGAAACATGTTGGGATCACTCACCTGAAATCTGATGATGTCGATTCTAATATGTTACCTTTAGATCAATTGATTGGCAATTACCTAATTACATAGCTCAATTAGCTCACTAATTCCATCTACCTAAACTTATTTGATCAGTTCACTTCTAGTTAATCAATTCCTTCACTTGAGACAACCCACATGGAGAATTCAGCCATCAGATTCTAAGTTCTCTTAGATCTCACCCACCACATTTATAGTTAGTCATCTTTTCATGCAGGGTCCACTTAACCAACCAAAATGCATTGATCATCCCCTTATCTTTAGATGATCAAGGGTTATCATTAATTACCTCTCAGAATTAAAATATCAAAGTTCTAAACAAACAAAAGATTCCAGCATATTATCGATGGTCAAACCGATCAGTCAACACTAACTTCGTCCAGTTAAGGTTTGATCGAAACCTACTTCGATCAGTCGAATTAAAATCAAATTTTAACAAAATTTACTGAACATTTTTTGTCCCTTTCGATCGGTCGAAGCTACTTCTTTGATCGATCAAAACACCTTCGATCGGTCGAAATGCCTTATCAACCGGTCAAACACATTCTGATTTTCAGGATTTAGTTGATGGACCATTTAGGTTGTTTTCGACTGGTCGAAATGATCACTCAATTGATCGAACCGACTCTACTAGAAATTTCTAGACGTTCTGAAATTTATAACTTTTAATTTTCTTTTTTTTTTTTTCTAAAATCCTCTTATTTTAAATAATCCATTAATCACAAAGAGCCACTCATTGACATCACAAAGTCCCCAATTTGGGAATTGGTCAATGGATCGCTTAAATCCAGTCCATCCATACTTTCAAAATCTAATTTAAAGTGTAATAGGTATAATTATACCATTTCATCCTTATGGCCATCAAACGATCAGATCCATCCATACTCCTTGGATAAAAAGTTAGATCTATCCCATATTAAGTACAAATGGTGGGGATCAGATTCAATCCGTCTGATCATCATCTTAGAGTCTAATTTATAAAATAATTTCTATTATTAGATCTGATTGATGTAAACATCATAAGATCTTATTAATATATAAACGGTTCATATTAAATCTAACACTACATATGGTCAACACACAACTTATTATATAATTTTGTGTCTATGATTAGATTGGATTAACATGGCCCATCCACTGATCAGATAGATTTGAAAATTAGGGCTCTGATATCTTTCAACCCTTAGGATCAAATGATCAGATTAGATCCATCCTAACATAGTCAGATGCAAACAATTTAATCCATTCCTAAAATACCATTATAGGGAAGGAAACACAATTTAATCCATTCCTAAAATACCATTATAGGGAAGGAAACGCGGTGGTTCGGCATTAGGTGGTTCGGCAATTTCCGTTTCTCACACATATATATAGGGAAGGAAACGCGGTGGCAAACTAGATGGCGCTAATCGTTAGTACAGAGCAAGGTAGCAAATTGTTTCTTCAACAATCTACCCTCCCAGCCAAGGTTAGAGGTATTTTATTTTTAGACAAAGTAGGTCTCGACTCTAATCGGGAAAGAACTAGAGCCGAGAGGGATAGCGGCTGAGTTTCTTTCCTAGTTCTTTGTGTCTCTTGTGGAGTGGGCTACTGGGTTCTTTTTCCTGCTTGTATAGCATTTCTTTTTTCCTGGTGCTTTATGATAGGCGTCCCCCAGGTTCTTTTTCTCCTGGGAGACCCCCGAATGTAATTGGTCTTTTGTCTTAATGAAAAGCCCATTTAAATATATATATATAAAAAATCCATTCCTAAAATACCATTATCTAGATCTAAAATTCTAAGTCATCTCTTTCTAAAGATTTCTCTACGCGTCTGTGCAATGATTGTGTGGCCTATCCACACCGTCCATTGCACGGATCGAATAGAAATAAACAAAATAACATGAAAAATAAAAAGATCCAACCGGCTGTAACTTACCTTATTAAGCCATAAAAATTATTTTTACTGCCTGAGGAATCGATCCTCCGACCCCACTCGCAATCAAGAGTCACGGTGGCAAAAGTTAATCCCTTAACCTCTCTCTTAACTAAGAGAGTCTTTAACAACTCAGTTATTAACTTGTATTATTCTTAAATGAAAATTTAAATTTTAACTAATAATTACATATCTAAATACAGAGAAATTTACAATCGTTTAAGGTTTTTTTTTTTTTTTTTTTTTAAGTACATTATCAGAGAATGACGCTGATTTACCTCTGTACTTTTATTTAGTTTTAAGCACTTTCCATGTGTTTTTTTTTTTTTTCCTCCTACAATTTCTATAACATATATAATAACTAAAAAATTTCCATCGGAACATGGCAAGCACACAGCAGCAAAATAGTGTGAGGAAAAATGAAAGCTTACTGGCAAAGGTATCGGTTCTGGTTCTTGTTGAACGCGACAATGTATATCCCTGTATGTATTCATTGGCAGGCTAAACCCTGATCAGTTGCTTCTGGATATGAAGATTAAGTAATGGTCAATCATGATCTGCAGTTTCTTTATGGTGTAGCCAATGGGAATGAGTTTTGTTGATCCCATGGGAGACTGGGCATCTCGATGCTGCGTACAGCCTCATTCAGATTCTACAGGTTGATCTCATCATCCCAAGCTTTCACATCACACTCTCTTTCTTCATCTCCCATTGTAGCATCTTTTTGACTTACTCAACTGGGCAGATGCACAAGCAAATCTCACGCCAACCACTTTACTAGGTAACCTTGCAGTAAGAAGCCATGGAACACTCATATCAAAAATCCACATTAGGAAATCTTTTTCTGTGTTTCTCTAAAATCGCAGCGAAAACCTTGATATCATCTCTAGTAAGTTGATCATTAGAAATATATCAGTTTTAGGAGAGGAACTCATCGAGGGATTTCAGGCCAGATTGATGTGGAACGGGTTGCAGACACTTTCATGGCAAACATGGACTAGAGAAGGCCCGATCGGAGGAGGAAACAATCTGAACCATCAGAACCTTAAAACAGTCATATCTTGCAAACTGGAATAAAATTTTCAACATATCATATATGATTTTGGGGCAGGAGAAGCTACTTTAGCCAACCAACTCACTATTCCGGGTTGCCCAGGCCAAATTTATGCAATTCCATCAGATCCGAAAGTCCAATTTATTTTCATTTTTACTATAAAAGGTAAGTTTTATTTCGAGTATAACTTTAGATCATTTGAGTTATAGAAGTCATGCCCAAAATGGGCTTAGAAAAATTAGGAGAATAATGTGATTTGGCCAAATTGGAAACTTATTATTTTTAGCCGAAAACCATGAAATCTAGTAGAAATGGAGACCGTCTATAAATAATAAGTTTACTATTTATAGTAAGTCACGTTTTAGGGTGTTTGAATTGGAGTTTGAGTCTAAACCCTGGCCTAGGTTAGAGGTCATTATTTAAAGGATTGTAATTTTGTTTTCTATCATCAATTAATTTATTTTGAATTTATTATATATAACTTATCTCTACTTTTATCCCTCATGAATTTGAGGAGGCAATGTGAAGAGTCTTGAGAGCTCCGTGGATTCGGAGTAGATATCCCCTAAGGAAGATGGTGATCGACCTCATCACATCCCTCCCCGCATCACAGTTTATGTGCGAAAATAGTGGAAGCAAATTGCCATTTGATTTTCTGCAAAGAAAAGAAAGAAATCAAAACCCTAGAAAGTTGAAAGAGCTTTGCCATGTTGTTAAACTAAACTTAGTTTTAGTATCAACCACTTATTACTCTTTGGGCACCAGGCGGTCCACCTTTGGAATCATTTTGAGGGTCTCTGTGGCATTACCTCGGTCCCTCAGAGCTCTGTGATCGGTAGAATTCAACAGTGGAGAAACTCGGCAGCGCCAGGTTCCGCCTCCCAGCATATCAGATCTTCTCTCCCGCTGCTAATTATCTGGGAATTGTGGAGAGCAAGGAATGAAGCAACATTCAACGACAAGAAGATGAACGTCTAAACGTCCATTGCCAAGATCAATTAGCAGGCCGCCTAGACAATCCAAAACTTTCAGGTTCTTACTTCTGTCTCAATTTCTCATAGGGACTCCCCCCCCCCCCCCCAGTGCCTGACAAAATCAGACCTTCGCCAGTTGTCATTAAATGGCTTCAGCCCACACCGGGATGGGTTAAATTAAATGTGGACGGATCAGCTAGGGGTAACTAGGGTCTATCTGGAGGGATGGCTCCTTCATTTTTGCCTTCTCTGCTGGGTATGGTCATGGGACGAATAACCGAGTGGAATTACGTGCAATTCATGATGGATTAAAGTTCTGTCTGCTAAAAGGAATGAACAGGATTATAGTAGAATCAAATTCCAAATTGGTTATGGATATTCTAACGGGAGAGGTAATTTGCCCATGGAATTGGAAACCATGGGTGAAAAGGATCAACAATATGAGGAAGTCAGGAACTTGTTCCTTCAAGCACATTCTTCGTGAAGGAAATGGTCCGGCAGATAGCTTGGCAAAAGTGGGAAGCGAAACACAAGAGAAAATCTATCATCTACACATCCATTCCCTGCCCAGGGAAACTAAGGGCTTGATTTTCCTGGATAAGGTGAGCCTTGGAACGATTCGAACTGTCAATTAGCCCTCATTTTTCTATGTCCATATCCTTGTTTTCTTTTCCCTCATGTACAGTGGTGGTATACGATAGGCGGCCCATTCCTTTTTGTCGAGGGGCTCGTCCTAAATCTGTAGGCTGTACGCCAATGTCCATTTTGAGTTTAATGATATCGTTCCTTTTAAATTTTTTTTTTTAAAAAAAAAAGAACCTTAGTTTTAATAATTCATGAAACTAATTGCATGAAGAATTTTGCTCCTCCCATTACATACTGTAGAAATTTTGTTATATGTGAGATTATTATTTAGAGGTTTGCTAAGTCCACACACTTGTGGAGGCTGCCCACCACAAGTAAGCACTAATACAGCCTGCAACCGGTCAAATTGTTTTCCACCATT